>JAQZBX010005059.1:43310-57824 GCA_029593785.1 Cabassous unicinctus | reverse complement strand
GAAAAAAAAAAAAAAAAAAAGAACCAGGAAAATTTTACTCAAGTCAAATGACATTAGAAAAGAAGTGTTGAAACAGAAATTCTTGTAGAAAAGTTTTTATATACTACCTTACCATTTATATTGTATAATTGTATATACAACCTCCTTGGATGTCCTGTTTGTTCTCATGCTTGCTGAAATACAATTCCATGTCTTAGATAAATCAGCTGTACACAAAATTCACCTTGGCACTAACCATGCAAATACAATCTGAACTCAATTTTTAAGAAACCATAGATTTTTTCTCTTGGTAAATAGGCTGTTTGTAGGCAAAGAGTCTTTTATTTTCCAGTTAAGCACTTTCACAGGCTAAAATACAATTCTAACACTTTCACTGAATAGATATACGTAAATATTTCAAAGGAAGATTCTAAAAACTAAATATTAACTATTTTCCTGTTTATGCAGTTTAAACACCTATATGAAACCCTATATAAAATTCTACCCAAGGACTGATTTCCTTTGTTGGATACATCAGTGCATTACAAGTCTTAGGAAAAGGAAAGTAATCCTAAATTCTTTGTGCGAGTTATCAATGTATTGACTTTCAGCTCCAAATCCACCCTCCATTTTCTGGCTTGTGATGCTGGCACTGCATCGTATTAAACATTTCTTATGCCAGATGACACCAATGTTAAGCTTTGTCAGTAGAGGGTGCTGGAGCAACACTGCAGGAAAAAAGGACTGTTCTTCCTGGTTCCAGTGTGTTTTTCTCTGCTTTCTCCTGTAGTGCATAACATCCAGCAGCGTAGGGACAGCCAGTGGTGCAGCAATGGGTGCTCCTCCTCAGTAATTTGTGCTGCATTGCACTTCCCCATGGGCAGCTTCCCTGGTAACACAGAGTACTGCTTCCCAGCTCACCATCATTCAGGAGGCTTCCCAACAAATTTCATGAAGCAGTAACTCCCTTTAGACAGCTTTACTCACCACCTCCAGAAGGCAGCATCACAGAATTTCTGCTGGGAACACGCCTCATAGAATTTTCATCCAATGGGCCATGGTCAAGACCTACACCCTCAATAATGACTGAGAATACAAGTATGCTGTTTCAAAAAACTATATCATTGTATAATGTGGGAAATCTGAAAATTGTCTTCCTAAAATATGATCACACAACTTTTCTTTAAGTAGACATTATTTTTAAAGTATCCAGTCACTGCCAACATACAGTGTCAAATAAAATAAACATTGTCAAGCTAATTTATCTTTGTTGTTTAAAAGGAAATTATCCAGAGTAGGAAATACTGCTGAAATATCCACATAGGCATTTATCAGTAATAATGCCAAGTGAAATGAGAATTAACTATGTACTTTTAAATAGAAGTAGATTTGTATACATTATTACAAAACTCAAAGTACCTTTGAGTTTACCAGATTGACAGGCTATTCCCTATCACATATCTTGGTCAAAGGAACTGAAGCAGGCTAGATAGGGAATCCATAGAGGGGTCTGGAACCTGGCAGAAAAACCACTGCCATTGAACACGTGTCCTCCAATACCCCCAAGATGGCTGCTGGAAGACCTTCACCAGAACTCCCATTCAGAATGAGATTTCTTCTGGAAGCCAGGAAAAGCCCCATTCTCCAGGCGTCTTATCATTGGGCCGTCCTGGGGAATTGATGTGGGGTGGGGTGGGTAATCAATCAAAACAGCAAACAGCTGGGATTCTTCTTGTGTCATTAGCAAAGGGGCAGAATAATGGTTCAAAATGCAAGTGCAAAGGTCTTTTGCTCTATTGCCTTTTGACCCGTATTCTGGCCTTCTTCACACCCACCTGGATCAATAAGCAAGTAAGCCTGGGGATTTATAATCTATAATGGGAAATTGTAGTCTGTAAATCGGTCCTTTATCACTCTTCAGCCCCTTCTTCTCTACCTGGGATTTTCTCCCATTTCTCTTCCCTCCCTACCTTAATAAATTACTGGCCTAACCAATGTGGCTTGCTCTTGAAATTTATTTCTTGCCATTTAGTCAAGAACCTAGACAAAATCTGACTACAGAACCAAGATAATATTTAGAGATATTCAGGACTAATAGTAGAGTAAGACCCTATCAGAGGACTCACCTCCCAGGAAGCAACTGTAAAGCTAGGACGTAATACAAATATAACTATATGAAGGCAGGAAAGTGAATACCAGCAGACAGGCTCAAATTGGGAGTATGCCCTCAAGGGAGGGGAGTGGAGTGGAGTTGTTTAAAATAAGCACTTATTTTCATGGCTTTTAGTTTAGGATTAACTACAATATGTGACCACCTAGTGGTGGTGAGGGCACTTATGAAAAATCTCACTGCTTTTCTGACAAGGAAAATACCACTAAATACCACTGAAGGGAGGCAAAACTCTGGAAGGGAAGGGCTAGAGAAAGAACTCCAGACTCACATCTCAAGCTTCTGAACAGACTTAAAATGGTTCTCTCAAGTATTCAACTCCACAAATTCCAGCCACTTCAGCCTCTGTGTTATCTCTGTCTTTTCATTTTAGCAAGAATGCCATGCTATGTTTTTCTCCCTCATATGAGAGATTAGGGACTTCTTAGGTGTTTCCTGGGCATGCACACAACATTGCATATATGCATGGCCTTCTAGATGCCCAGGAATACGTGGGAGCTTTTTTTTTTTGCATTAAAAAAAAATTTTTTTTTAAGATTACATAAATGTTACATAAAAATATAGGGGATTCCCATATGCCCTGCTCCCCACACTGCCCACATTTGCCCCCATTAACATCCTTCATTAGTGTGTACATTCATTGTAATTGATGACCACATTTTGGAGCATTGCCACAAAGCATGGATTATGGTTTACATTGTAGTTTACACTCTCTCCCACACAAGTCTTTAGGTTATGGCAAGAAATATAATGGCCTGTATCTGTCATTGCAATGTCATTCAGGACAATTCCCAAGTCCCGAAAATGCCCCCGTATTACACCTGTTTTCCCTCTCCCTGCTATCAGAACCTCCAGTGGCCACTCCCTCCACATCAATGATATAAGTTCTTCCATTGCACAATAAGTCTATAGTAGAATACCAGTGAGTCCACTCTAGTCCATAGTTCATTCCCCAATCCTAAGGATTCTGGGATAGTGATGCCCACTCCACCTCTGAGAGGGGGCTTCAGTCCCACATGGCTGATGGATGGGACTCTCTTGATTGCAGTTGTAGACTCTCTCGGTTTCTTGGTATGGTGGTTGTCCATCCTCACCTCCTTGTTAGTTGTCCTGGGTGAGGCCAATGTACTGGAAAGTAGGTGTTGCAACTCTGTTGAGGCTCAGAGCTCAGCTGGCACATGGACAGTCCAAAGATCCAAGTCTCTTGGATGTACACTTACCAAGTCCAGCACCAACTATAGGTTCAAATAGAAGGGACCGAAGAGCCATGTATAGGGAAACCACAATTGAGTCCAATTCTGTCACACTGGGGAGCACAAACCCCAAAGAAGGGCCCACTGGCAAGGCACCAAACTCATGAGCTATCTGCCCTAACCATAGTACCTGGGTGTCTCCAGAGCCCTCAAGAGCTGTGGGAGTTTTTTGAAACCCTGTATAGAAATCTCATTTCCCAGATTTTCCTTGTAAATTTTTGGCCGGTCTCTTCTTTGCCCCAAGTGGTCTTGCCATTAAAGGCAGTTGCTATGTTAAATTGCTGTTGATTGTTTTTCAAAAATATGCTGGGGACAGGGTTTTCCCACTGAGCAGCAACCTCAGAGTCAGTTCAAATAAAGCAGCTCTGTGAATGGGGCCTTTGCTTGGAGCTGTCTGACAGATTAAGTAGTAACAACAATCTGGGGATTAGACTTTGGGGGGAGCTACAAACACATTCTGGCACACAACCCCCTCCACTTCCCAGTGGTTGCTAAACTTCTGGCTTTTAAGGAGCTGGAAGAGGATAGGAATAGGGCAATTTATAATGAAACAAAGCTTACCAAGATTCAGTCATTTTTCTTGAATAAGTGCTCATCAGATTCTTGCAAGCCTTTAATTTCCAGAGTTCTGAGAAAGTTGATTATGACAGTATTTTTTTCCAGGGTTCTCATTTCATGGAGGAGCAAATTTCAGAGGTCCTTACACCACCTTTTCAGAAGTGCTTATTCTCCCATATAGTTACTTTTAATTTTGTTCTTTCTTCTCTGCCATTTGGGATATTTTTCCTCTGACCTGAAGAATAATATCCTTTAATACTTCCTGTGGAAGTTAACTTCCTGAGAGTTAATGAATGATGGTGACAAAGTCTTTCAGCACTTTTTGTGTGCATCTGAAAATGGCTTTAATTCCACTGTATTTTTGAAGATTATATTTTCAGAGTAGATTATAAATTCCCAGTAATTTTCTTTCAGCACTCTGAAGATGTCATTCTGGGTTCTATGGCTTTTTTAAAGACATCAATCTTATTTTTGGCCCTTTCAAGATATGCCTTTCATTCTCTGGCTACTTTTAAGATTTTCTCATTTGTGTTGTTTCTCTGCAATCTATGTTGAGTCTAGAGATGATTTTCTTGTGTATATCCTTAGGGTTTGTAATGCTTTTCATATCTTGTCATTAGTTTGAAAGATTCTTATTGTTTCTTCGAATATTGTCATTAGTTTGAAAGATTCTTATTGAAAGATTCTTGTTTCTTCGAATATTTCTCTTCCACTCTCTTCTTTCCTACCCTTTTAGTATGCCAATTAACTGTATATTAGTCCTTTTCACTAAATCCCATGTTCCTTATATCTCTTCTGTATCTAAAAAAATCATTTTGCCTTTCTGTGCTTTAATCTGGGACATTTTTTCTGACCTGCCTTATTCACTAGTGCTCACTTCAGTTGTGTCTATTCTGAAGTTAAATTTATCCACTATATATTTAACTATTTCTCAGTTCTAGAAGTTCCATCTGGTTTTTCCAGTGATCTGCTGAAATTTTCTATCTTGCCAATTAATTCCTTGAGCCTATTCATCTCACTTATTTTAAAGTCTGTCTGATAATTACATGGCCTGGATTCCTTCCTACCTTTTTCTAATGACATTTTAATTCAAAGTCACATCTTCTCTTATGCTAGTTTGTTGTTTTTTGCTTGTTTTGATTTGGCTTTGCTTGAAGAGGTCATTTTAGGTTCTGGATCTTTATCCACAGAGGATTTACTTTCATTTCAGGTAGACAGCTAAACTAGGGACACTGGCAATCAAGTTGATCTTAATATCATCATGATTCAGTATCTTTGAGGGTTGCTCTATTTCTGTTCATCCTTATTCTTAGAATGTAGCCCTTTAAGGTCCCACCTAAGAGCCAATGGTCTTTTCCAATGGCTGTAGGGAAGTCCTGAACTCCAATTTTTGTTCCCCTTTCCCTCTGCTCAGCTTCTTCAACTCTGAGCTGCCTAATGCTTTGAAGAGAAAAGCAGTGCTGGAGGCTGGGCTTATCTATCTGTGCTTTCCTTCTTTCTTGGCACTTATTCTCCCAAATCTTCATTATTTAGGATTTTCTCTGATACCTTTATTTTGTGCAGCTTTTCTAGTTTTTCTCTAGGATATTTCTAAAGCAACTGATTATAACATTTCCAGAAATAGAAATCTCACAGAAAATTTTAGTTCTTGACTCTGGGTTTCTGAATTTGATTTCCAGTTTTTGTTTTGTTTTGTTTTTACCTCCAGAAAGGTTACAAATGGAAGGAACAGTCACTTCCCACTAAAGGACATAATAAAGATTTTATGGCATTCAAAGAAGAGAATATCAAATAAGCCCCTAATACCCCTAGTGATCACCTTCATTAGAATCACCAGGGTCCTTGTTAAAGATGTAGAATCTTGGGCTCTGCCTCATACCTACTGACCCAATCTCTGTACATAGTACCCCAGACTACATTCTAAAAAGTTTCTTATTCATTTTTAGGCAAAGAAAAGGTTGAGAACCCTTAACCAAGGAAACAGACCAAAATCATGATACAAGTGTTGCCTGGAATAATGGATCCCGTCCCTCAGGGTGACGTCCCATGATTTGCTTATATTGGTGATCATTATAAAGGTCAAACCCAGAAAGCTATCATGGATCCTCCAGGAAATGGTTCTTCATACTACACTCAGTGATAAAGAAACAACTTTCCCAGGGTTTATCAATGGAATCTTATTGCTAAGGTCTCTGAGACTGCCATATTTCCTATCTTTTCAGGAGCCTGAGTGTTCAACATTCCTTGAATTTAATGAGACAGTTTAGTATCTTTTAATAAACCATATGTTCTTTTAACTTAAAATTACCTCAATATCTTAATTTTCAGAAAAAAAAAATAGGAGTTAAAAAATGCTTTACATTCTAGCTGGGAAGACACAAAAATTGGTATATTTCACCAGATTGAGAGTCATCCTTGCAAAAAGGCCATACTATACTCCAAATTATAGCTATTTTTGGTTCATGTTTTGCTAAAGCAAACATAGGATTACTGAAATGTAAGGTATGAAAATTAAGATTACATCAATTCATCCAGAAATAGATGACTTTCCAGTAATGTCAATCTTTTATGATGTAGATAGTTGAAAAGAGTAGCTAAAAGTAGAAAATACTTTGAGTACAAAATTAAGGTTATAATGATTATGACAGGCCCTACATTCTTGGTTGACTTCCAAGACAAGTACAGTTGTTGTTTTTTTTCTTTCATATGTCTAAAATATGAGTCTAAAAATAGATCAATGAGAAATTTTTCTGGAAACACTTTGGCCACTGTATTGTGTAGTAGTATATAACTCTAGAAGATAAAAAATAAAATAAAAAACTCTTGGTATATAATTTCTTGAAAAAATGTGAATTGAAGAAACATCATAATGGATTAAGATGTTTTTAACTGTCATCTTAGGAGAAAAAGTAAAGAAGCTTCTTAAATGAAAGCATATATAGTTTAGAGCATATATTAGCATTTTCTTCTTTTTTTCATTTTATAGAAAAAAAAACAAAAAACAAAACAAAACAAAACACAAAAAACTATTCCCTAAATACAGTATTATGACACCACCTACTGGGAATTTAGAAGACAACAGACAACTTTCCTCTTTTTATTGCTTTTTCATAAGCATTTCTTCTTAAATTATCTGTAAAGCAATCAAAAGAATACCCAACATATACACACTGAGAAATCTGACAATATTAGAAAATTTTCATGTTAAGATAAACTCTAGTTCAACCAGATATTTTGCTATTTTGTATACTCAGCATTAACCAGGGTGATGATATCAAAATTAGTTTTTACTAATGAAACTGATAATAGGCTGATTTATTAACCAAAACACCAATTTTTAAAACTATAATGAGATAATTGCTTGCTTAATTAATTTTGCTCCATTTCTGCATCAGTTATTTTGCATTGTCTGAGTAAACATGCACCACAGTTTGGGTTATCTGGAAGCAGGCACGGAGGACGAGATGGTATACAGAAAGGGATGAAGGAGGAAACTAGAACTGAGTAAAGGGAAAAGTTAAACTGTGATGATCAAAGCCTTGGCCAACCCAGTGGAGAGCCCTCGAGTATATATGGCCATGATGGGCTTTTACTCCCTGCCTTGACTGGACCCCAGATGTGGGCCACCCCAGCCAGAAAGGGTATCCACTTGGGTGAAGTGGCCCTTTGCAGCTGAGTGCCGACAGCAGCAAGTGTTCCCTTGAAAGGGATCTGGCAACTTCTCTCCATATCAACCACAACATAGAATTAGAAGTTCTGAAGATGATTAAGGACACATTTATTGGAGGATTTGTCAGTCTGATAAACATGAATAGAGGACCACAACTTACCATGCGTTTCAATCCTTCTAACTTGTAAAATTCTCCCTCACCTATGCTATAAATTGCCATTCAAATTGATGCAAACTTTGTTCTAACATCAACATCTGAAAGGACACTTTATGTCAATTTCTGCAAATGTTAATATTTATCTTTTGGTCATTTTTATACACAATCAATTAAAACAACCATGTTCCTTAGGGCCAACATTTTTCCATCTTTTATTTTTAGCCTCTTTGGGTGTAAGTTGCATTGATCCACAAAGAATTTAAATTTGCTACTGCCAGGTTCCTGTGGTCACTTCCAACCTGAAGCCACTGAGATCTCAAGTTCTCATCTTGAGATTTTGTGACTTCTAGTCTCAAACCCACATCCTCAAACACATAACTTGTGGTTGTGAATTCCCTTCTCCATTCAGAGAAAAGGATGAAAAAGATGAGTTTTGTTACAGTAGTCCCTTTATCTTGATGATTTTGCCTTATAGGAATCATGGTTTATGTAGAAATCCTCATCTGACTTTCCTCTTGCCTGGGCCCTAAGATTTGTGTTCTTTCCCCAGTTTTTGCTGATGTGAATCAAGTTTTATGAGCCCAAAGATTCAATTTATAGTGAGACCTTTTTATGAAAAATGCAAAAATATGTAAGGTAATATTTACTTAGAATAAGATGACAGAAATTACAAGTCTGACAAATACCAACAAACAAAATCCAGTCACCTCTCTGAATTCCCTTATATTTTTGGCAGAACCCCTTAAATGTTAATGATTTCATAGTATTGTCTATAGAGAGACTAGAAAAATAATTCAGGCTTCCTTCTAGCACAGTTGATCAAAATGGATTCAGGCTTTTTAAAATTAATTATATATATATTAGAGAAGTTGTGAACTTACAAAACAATTGTGCATAATGTGCAGAATTACCATACAACACCCCTCCACTAACACCTTACACTGTTGTGGAGCATTTGTTACAGATTAGGAAAGAACATCATCAGATTATTACCACTAACTATGGTCTATAGTGCACATCTGGTATATTTGATTCTGGAACCCCGAGGATAATCCTTAATTTTCTCCCAGACTAAGGTATGCATTTAAACTGTTTTTTTGAACACTTTATCCAATATTGTAAATGTCTTGCTAATGGGAGTACGTTCTAGCTGCGTGGTCAGCCATGTTACCGGAAATAGTTTCCCACTGAACTCTTCCTCTCCCTGAGATGGCTCCCTTGTCTGTTCATTGTGTCTGTTCACTGTGTCTGCTTGTTGTCTGCTCATCTTTTTAGGAGGCACCAGGAACCAAACCCAGGACCTTCCATGTGGAAGGCGGGTTCCCAACTGCTTGAGCTACATCTGCTCCCTGCTTGTTGTGTCTGCTCATGCATCAGCTCATTGCATCTGCTCGACTTCTTGAGGAGGCACTGGGAAACAAAGCCACATCTGCTTCCCTCCCCACTGAACTCTTGAAGCCACTCAATGCCTCCTGTCCCCACTATGCCACTGAAACGACGCTTGTCATAATGACCTACTCTCCAGTCCTCATTTTATTCAGTATTCCACAGAGATAACCACTATTTACTTTTAGAAAAATTCTTCTCTTAGACTGAGACACCAGACTTTCCTATTTCATTGGATATTTTTCACTATTTCTTTTGCTGGTTATTCCCTCCAACATAGGACCTGTTAATACTCTTCAGAACTCAGTCCTGGGTCCTCCTCTCTTCTCTCTACCACAACTTATCATATAAATATGACTAATTGCCTTGGCTTTAAATGCATCTCAGAGCTGATGACTCTCAAGTTTGTATCTCCAGGAGATAATTCTGCTCAAGTTCCAGACTTATAGCTCCAACTGCAAATTTATAAACATACAGAAACTTAAAACATGAAATTAGAAGCCCAGAGGCTTCCCAGATGTCCTTTTCCAATTAAACATTGTTCCATCTTTCCTCATTTCTAGAAGTTAATAGCCATCCTTATATGGCAATCTTTTTCTTGACCTTTTAAAAAATATAGTTTTTATATAGTCTAATACAGTTTTACATGAATGCATTCCTATATATTTTGGGCTTACTGTTTTTTTGTTTTGTTAATCCAGGTTTATATATGCAGCTGTGGTTTGTTCTTTTATTGCTGTACAGTATCCAATATATAAATATACTACAATTTATCAGTTTACAATTGATGTATATTTGGATTTTTACTGGTTTTTGTTAACATGGGTCTCTTTCTATGCCTCTCTGCTCTGCTGGTTCCAGATCCGGGACCTCTCTCAGCTCCCTTGGGGCTTCTCTGTTTTTCTGCAGTCCTCTCACATGGCAGGATCGATATGGCATCTTCCTTTTCCTCTGTGTCTCCGTTTATATCAGACCCAGCAAGAGGGCAGAGACCCAAGCTGGCTCACACCACACTGATGTAGTCCAAACAAAAGACCCACACCCACAGGAATGGATTACTTAAAAAACAATCCTTCTTTTTGGGATTCATAAAAGTACTTCAAACTTCACAGGTGGTATCCCCTTGTGTTTTTAATTTGCATTTTCCTGATTACTACTGAGGTTGAGCATATTTCCATGTTTCTCAGTCATTTGTATTTTTTTTTAAAGTGCCTCTCCAACTTTGGCCACTTTTTTTTTTTTAATTGGCGTGCCAGTCTTTTTCATATTATACTCTTTGTAGCTATGTTTTTCTGTTATGCCATCATCATCTTTTGCTTTGTGCGGTGGTTTGAACTTTGTCAGTTGTTAAAGCTCTACGTTTATTTCCTAGAATCTCCTTTTCTGTAGGATTATGGAATTTGCAAGTTTTGGAAAGGAGAAATGAAAAAGGAGTCATTAATTTCTGAAGGCCATTAGGTTAGATGTAGTGACAAACACATGCAGAGGTGCCAGTAGATTCTAGTTTGTACTTGCTCTCCTCCAATCTGCATCCAGCTCTTCTGACTGCTAAGCTTGTTGATCATCAGTTCCCTGAGCTCATCATCAGTGTAGAAGTGGTAGAGCAACACAGGGCACACCCTCTCATAGATCTCCCTTCCCTTCACAGTCCCACTTCAGCAGCTGGACATACTTCTCTTCACAGATAGACTATATTGACTGGTCAGTGAGCCTTCTCTGATCCTCCAACTTCCCCTGGAGCTTCAGCTTCCAAATCTTCTCACAATTGTGTTTTAATTCTTATAATATGTATCTAATTCCATAACTCATAGCTCTTTTCACATTTACCTGATTAATATAGCTATTGGTAATACAAGTGGTGTCAAGGGAATCTGAATTTTAAGGATGGCAATCTAGATTTTTTCCCCTCTGATCTGATTAGATTTAAAAGCATTAATATTGCCAATTGTAAAGGGAACACATGCAGTACATGGATTGCAATGGAAAAAATTATCACTTGAAACCATCTGTAATGAAGAAGAAAGCAAGACTTTGGTGACTAGTTAACTGCTGAAATATTTAGTGGAAATAATATAAAGGGATTGATTAGTTGCTTCTAAGTAGACTGAATTTGGAGAGAGCATTGTGGGAAGATGGCAGAGTAGGAAGCTGCAGGAATCAGTCCCTCTACCTGGACAACTATTAAACAGGCAGGGAGAATTTGAATCAACTATTTTGAAACTCTGGAGTCCAGTAGAACCTGTACAGCATCCAGGGAAGAGCAGGAGGAAGGGGCTGGTAAATTACAGTAAATGTCAGTAAATTGTTCTCTCCCTATGGTGGCTCCTAGCACCCATCCTCCACTCTCACAACAGGCAGTAGTTGTGTCTGGTGTGGCTTGCTGGAGCCAGAAAGGGATATGAAAATCCACTTCTGTTTCCCCAAGATCTGGGTTGGGCATGGGCTGATCACTGATCATGGCTTTTGATTATCTACTTCAGATACATGGGAGCCACGCTCTGATCACAGCCATGTTCCAACCAGCCCCAGACAAAAGCAGCAAAGTAAAGAAGGTAGGCTTCCTCAGAGCTGTGGAGGACAGCTGAAGGGCTGCATTTGCTGGGTAGGTCAAGAAAGCTTTGGGTAGCTGTGGAAGAAGCTCCTGGCATCCTTGCTGGGTCCTCCCTCATCTCCTCTCCAGCAGTTTGGCACCAGTCAGAGCTCCCTTTGTGGGTCCCTGGCCTTGTTCCAGCTGGGAAAAACTGACTGGAAACTCCTCTTTGACCTGCCAACCCTTGCAGAATTTGCCCTCCAGGCAAAAGCAGCTTGACATAACAGAAAGCAATGTAAGAAACAAGTTGGATGGTCTGGGGCAAAGGCTTTAAGTCCAGCAGTGGAATACTCTGGAGAGGGAGGACTGTCACCTGAAAAGGGGACACTCAAATTTCCATAATCCACTAGAAAGGATATAGGATATAATTTGTAACGAGTACAAAAAAGGCAGAGTGTCACAGGGGTATAGGAACAGTGTATGTGCAGGCTATTGAAGTTGGTATCAAACCAAATATGATTGCTCTATATTTAGAATGCTAAATTTTAACCCCATGGTAACCAAAAGGAAAATATATGAAAAACATATCGAGAAAAACGAGAAGTGATTCAATATGCTACAATACAAAAAATTCAAATAAATATGAAAGTAGGCATTAACAGAAGAATTGAAGGACAGAAGAGGTATAAGACTTTCAAAGACTAAATAGGAAAATGGTAGAAGAAATTTCTGCATTATCATTAGTAACTACAAATTTAATGGATTAATTTTTCCAGGCAAAAGACAGAGATGGCAGAATGGATAAAAAGCATGACTCAACTATATGCTGCCTGCAAGAGACTCACCTTAAATTCAAAGACATAAGTAGGCTGAAAGGGAAGGGATAAAAAATATATACCATGCAAGTAGTAACCAAGAAAGCTGGAGTAACTATACTATTATCAGATAAAATAGACTTTAAGTCAAAATTTGTTACAAGGGACAAAGGTGGTCATAATATACTGATAAAGGAGTCAATTCAACAAGAAGATGTAAAATTATAAATACATATGTACCTAACAGCAAAGCTCCCAAATATATGAAGCAAATACTGACAGATCTGATGGGAGAAACTGATTATTCTACATTAATAGTAGGAGACTTTCATATACCACTTTCTTTAATGGATAGAAGATCTAGACAATAAAGAAATACAAGACTAGAAGAAGACTCTAAACCAAATATACCTAACAGACATATATAGAACACTTCACCTAAAAATGACAGAATATACATCTCCTTGAGTAAACATGGGTCATTTTCCAGAATAGACCATATCTTAGATCACAAAACAAGTTTCAATAAATTAAAAAATACTGAAATCATATGTATCTGACCATGATGGAATGAAACTAGAACTGAATAACAGAGGAAGAAATGGAAAATATGCAAATAAGTGGAAATTAAATAATGTACTCTTAACCAATGGGCTAAAGAGGAAATCACAAGGGAAATGAAGAAATATGTTGAGGTGAGTGATAGTGAAAATACAACATGCCAAAGCTTATGGGATAAAGAAAAAGCACTGCTGAGACAGAAATTTATAGCTTTAAATGCTTAGATTAAAAAAGAAAGATTTCAAATCAAATCCAACCTTGAAACTGAAAGAATTAGAAAAGAAGAGCAAGCTAATCCCAAAGCAAGCAGACGGAAGGAAATAAAGATTAGACCAGAGATAAATGAAACAGAGAATTAAAAAAAACAATAGAACAAAAAAACCCCAAAAGTTGGTTCTTTGAAGAGTTCAATGAAATTGACAAACCTTAGCTACACTGATGAAGAAAAAAGGATAAAATTAACTAAAATCAGAAATGAAAAGGAGGACATTAATACTGACCCCACCGAAATAAAAAGTACTATAAAAAGATACTATGTACAAATATTCTCGCTGTCCTGATTTTGTGATAATCAGGTAGGCTAAACATTCACTATATTAGAAACCATGCATGTGTCCCCAGACCTAGTTTTTCTCCCTAGGTCTGATTTTGAATGCTGGTGATAAACTTAGCCTGATTTATTATATGACCATCCTGCATGGGAAAAGACTAACTTTGGGTATCTTTGGTCAACCTTAAGAGATATAGCAGGGGGAGAGATGTGGCTTGGGTGGCTGGGCATCCATCTCCCATAGGAGGGACCTGGGTTCGACTCCCGGGACCTCCTGGTAAAAATTAAAAACAGAAAAATATAGAAGGCGTGTGGGCCACCAGGCTCCACCCACGGGTGCACTGGTGGGCCCTGAGAACCACGCAGGAAGATGATGATGTAACAGGAGAGTGACACAAGGAGAGCCAAGACAAGATGCACTGAAAAACCAGGAACTAAGGTGGCGCAGGTGGTAATAGGACGCCTCTCTCCCACGTCGGAGGTTCTGAGGATCGGATCCCAGTGAAGACAGGAGAAGAAGGATGAGAAGAGAGGGCAGGAAACGGACACAGAGAGTTGCCCAGCGAATGGACACAGAAACAGCAAAAACGGGGGTGGGGGAATGGATAAAAGTAAATAAATAAATAAATCCTTAAAAAAATGTATAGGGGAGGAAGATTCGGACTATAGTTAGTAGTAATACTTTGATGATGCTCGTTCATGATTTGTTAACAAATGTTTCACAACAATGCAGGATGTTTGTGTGTGTGTGTGGGGTGATGTGTGGGAGCCCTGTATGATGTTACCCATGTTTGTTTTGTAAGATCACGATGTTTACTGAACACTTATAGTTTATGTTCATATATGAATGATATACTTCAATAAATGGTTTAAAAAAAAAAAAAA
>JAQZBX010005059.1:0-43210 GCA_029593785.1 Cabassous unicinctus | reverse complement strand
AGCTCATAAAACCACCCTCACACTTACGGCCAACTGATTTTTCTATTCAGGTTTTCAAATTCTTTGTGCTCAGTGTCTTCTTGATGTCCTTAATCTCTTTAGCCATATTGTCTTTCAACTCAATTTGATTTGGGAAATATGAATCTCATTGATTAGTTGTCTTAAATCCTGTGTGTCTCATCTAGGGCTTTGATATATTCCCTTGCTTGGGTCATTTCTTCCATTTCTTAGTATGGCTTGTAATTTTTGTCTGATGTCTAAACATTTGATTATGATGGTGAGTTTACTCTGATGCTTAATTTCTTTCTCTTTCATAGGGATTTAGTGGCAGGAGGCTATGTGTTACTGCCATTCTTTGATTCTTGGTTCAACCTGTTCTAGATCTTTGGGATTGTCCCTGTTGCTCAAATCTGGGCCATGGACCCAGTAATGAGTTGCTGACTCGCTTCCAAGGAAGGCTGTGTAAGACTGGAAAAAGCCTCTCTTACATACTTACTTTTAGTTTCCTCATGCACTTCCTTGGTCCCCCAAAAGTGGGTGCTCTTTAGCAGCCCCATCAGTTCAAGGCCTGGTCAGAGTGTGTTCACCGCAACACCCACTGGATCAAAGTGATAGAGGACCCTGCCTTGAGGCTATTCAGAGCCTCACAATGCAAACTTTCTCAAAGACTGGTCTCCAACCTTTGCTGGCAGCCTCCTCCCTTTTTGCGGGTAGGAATAATTCCACCCGTATCCTCAACAACCAGTCCTGGTCAGTAGGGAGGGTGATTGAGAGGTCTGATCTCTTTAGTCCTACAAGCAAGGGTACTGCCCTACCCCGCCTGGAAGTGCTCCTGGGCCACAGACCAAATTTGTTGGCCAAAAGCTGAATCGACCTTAGGCTATGTCCCTGCTGGTAGCTGCCGGCTGAGTCCAGAGAATTAAAAATTTTCTGCTTGTAGGTGGGGTGCCAGTGGTTGCAGCTGCAGCTTCTACTCATTTTGTCTTTCTGCCAAGATTTTTTTCCTGTATCCCTCTCTTTTCTGGATGGTGTCCAGACTTCCCCTGGTGTCCTAAACCCTAGAACATTTTTTTTCCCCAGGCCATTTTTGCCTGTCCTCTAGCTATTTTTCTGGGAGAAAGAGAGTCTTAGTCCATGTGGCGACATAACAAAAACAGTATTTTAGAAGTTTATCAGTCATTAGTATGCTAGATCAAAAGTATATCAAGATGGTGGGACTTCCAAGTGAAAATCCTATAGATATTTTTAAAGTCATTTATCTATTCATTAATAAAAAAAGAAAGAACTTGAGGAAAAAGAAAAAGCTTCTGTTTTCCAATCTCCTTATCTCCTGTAGCCACCGGGTCAAGATTTCTAAAACCAAACTAATTCTGTGGGTGACTGAATTAACAATCAAATCAAATTCACTGCATTATAAGAGCTCTTCTTAGAACTAGGACATTGATTGAAGAGGGTGGGCCATTAAAAATTGGGATGGGTTCACATGGCAATTTCTAATGAACCCGAGAACTTTGAACCCCAAAATTATGCCAAACCTTCTTTATTAATATGTTTCTTGTCTGAGATTCGTTTCCCTTGCCTAAAGAACTTGTAATGGCCTCACCTGAAGTAGGTGTCTTACAGGGAACTGCTGATCCTCATTATTCTCAAAACCTCTCATTGCCTCTAGGACTACATCCAGACTCAAGTCCACCAGTTCAGCAAAATTTTGCCAATTCACAGAGATCTGAGGAATATGTGTAGGGAATGGATGCTGGATCAAGGTGAAAGAATTTAAGATTGAATTAGACCGAATCTACTGATACGGATGCACTAAGCAGAGTTAGAATTTAATTGGCTCAAATGGCTAGGAGTAACTAGAATAGTTTTCTTGTTTGGTTGACTGAAACAAAGACTCACAAGTGGCCTAAACTGAATGAAATTGAGATGCCAGAACTTCCTTGTTTTCCATATATGAAGTACAAAGCTTTAGGGAGATTGGAATACTGGAATACATTTGTTACGTAGACCTCTACTCACCACCAGCTAACTGAACTGCAGAGTTCAGAAGACAATCTCTTCATCAAAACTTTGGGAAATACATTGGTGAAGCAATCATTGCCATCCTTAAAGAGCTGTTCAGCTATTCTCTGTGTACCAGAAATGACAGAGAGAAATGTTGCCCTCAAAATGGGTCCCCTGAATTCAATGGGAATGATAGGATGTAAGGGTGATAGAAGTGAAATCACTGAAACTGCAGAGATAGGTACGCAGCTGCCATACTGAGCAGCAAAGTTAAAGCAATTGGAATGGCTTGATAAGAAGAGGTATTTGGCAACATCTAATCCAACTTGAACCATCAAAATGAAGTGATGGCCCCTCAACTAATTCCAATACTTGAGCTAGCTCACAGATCTAGAGCCACTGTGTGAAGGGAAGACCTACTTTCTTTGAGAAAGGCCCCAATTGTACTGCAAAAATATCTGTACCGAAATCTCCTATCCTTACCCTAAAAGGACTTGTGTTACTTACCAAGATGACTGTGCACTGGGAAAAGGAATATAATTAGATATTTCAGGGATGATGGACACTATCTAAACTGATACGAATTCCTGAGGACCCAGGAATGTCACTTATGTGTATACCAGTAAGAATAGGAGCATATGCAGGTCAGATGATTTAAGTTTTTGCTCTGGTCCATCTCAACTGGATTTCATTCCCAGCAATTTTTCCTCAGGATGATCTCTGTCCTTCTGGAATGGAGTTGTGGTTTGTTTGTTTCTGAGTTTTCTTTCTTTTTTTCTTCCTTGAGAGTTAGATTGCCTCAGCATCCTCTGATTTCCTGCAAAACTTCAGTGTCCCTAAAGTCCTTTCGCACTCTCACAAATTGGAACAAATGGAGCCTTTTCCTTGTTTTACTCATTGTCCTCAGATCTACTTACAAAGACTTACACTCAGAAAGAGGTCTTCTTTGTGGATTTTTGTGGCAATTTCTTTATTCTGTGCTTCCAGAGAACTTTCTGTACAGATAAACATTTGCACACAGACACATACACACACAGGTATAGAAATACCTGTGAATATAGAATCCTCATATATTTATTCTGCTACACCTTCACATCTGCTAAGTTCTACCAAAGCCTTGCAAAAATATTGTGGTTGTCTGTAGTTTGGCTCCATCCACTCGTATTTTGTGGCTTACATGAATGCCATTACTTAGTTTCAGAAATGATGTCATCATAATTATCTTACCTAAACCTTAAGTCCATATCTTAATTTTGTATAAGTTCATTGTCATCTTTCACATTGCAAATATCCTCCCACTATAAGTCTTTTCTTTAGGGACTCTTTTGATAGAATTCTTAATTTCAATGGGGTTATATTTGTCAAAGATTTCCTTTTTTTCCGTGTTGTTTAATAAATACTTTGTTATCTTAAAGATACTCTGCTAGGCTATATATTCTAAAAGAGCTATTGACTTCTGTGGTTTAGCTCTCTTCAGAATAACCATCCAGCCATCAGATGTGGACAATGGACAGTGCAAGGTTGAAATACTTGAGAGAAGTGAAGCATACCAGGTAAGCATTCTTCCTGGGGGAGTTTTCAAAATATGGGTTAGAGGAGGTGCAACTCAAAGAGCAGATGCCTTATTGCATGAAAGATTCAGAACTAATAAAGGCAAGCCTAAGTTCCAAACTGTTATACTTAGACAATTTTTTCCCTTTCCAAGGAACTATCTACATTTTCAAGAAATTATATAACTACTTTGAAAATGATTTCCACTGATTTTTTAAATATGCAATTTTAAGCCCTTGATATTCTGAACTTTAAGTTAAATCTAGGTGTTCATATTGAAATATGTGCAAAGCATTATTTTAATAATTTATTGTAAGGGGTGGGGACAGTTACAATAAGTGCTTTATTTCAAGGCTCAGCCTTGTGTTTTCAGCACACTAGGCTCCAAAAGAAGGGTTAGGCAGAAAATTTTGCTATTTTCCTTGTAAAATATATTTGTTAACATAAATTTATGTTAAAATAATTTATATTTTAAATTTATTAATATTTTAAATAAATGCTTAAAATTTTCTCAGATTTAATTTCTAATGAGGCAAATATCAATAGATATACCCACTAAAACAATAGCTCTTTTTAAAGTGAAAAAAAAAAGCTCTTTTACGAACACCACAAAAGCAATAAAAACAAATTAAAATACCTAGGATTAAGAAAAAAAAACTTTAACATTTTACTGATAGGCATATGGATCTAATAAAAGGATAAGCAATATTCTATTTTGATAGCCAACATTGTTAAAGGAGCCACAATTTCTCTATAGATCAATTTATGTAGTCAATGTAATTATAATCAAAATACCAATAGAATTTTTACTTAAAGGAAGATTAAATAACTCTAAAGTTTTCCTGTAAGACTAGTACAGAAAATTCTGGAAAAAAAAAGAGCATTAAGGGTTGTGCGTTGGAGAGTAATATCAGATATGAGAATATTTAGTTATAAAATAAATATTTAAAATCAAAGTAAAAAAATAATATGAAGCAACAATAACTAAATTAGTAATGATAGTGGAATAGACAAAGATAATTGGAACTAAATTGTGTTTATCAATATTAAATATAAACATTTATTATCTAATGGAGGTTACATTTTAGAAGAAGGATTATTTTATAAATGGATTAAGACAATTGAGTTATCTTGACGGAGGATGTTGTATCTTTACCTCATCCCTTAACTTAATATCATTTCTAACTATATTAAAGAGAATTACATAAAAAACAAAATAAAAAATATCAGAATAAAACAAGTAATTTTATAAACTTGGACAGGGGAAATTCTTTCTAAACATGATTCCAAAGGCAGAAATTATAAAGCAGGCCAACAGATTTGATTATATAAAAATAAAAATGGTCATAAAGCAATTATTATAAACAAATTTAAAATAAATGACAGAATAAAAATATTTGCAATGTGTGTAAAAGGGTAAATGATTCCCAAAATGAACTATCACAAATTTATAGAGGTGGATACCAAGAAGAAAAAATGTAACAGGCAAAAAGAGATAGCTAATTATGAAAGAAATACAATTAACATATTGAAATATATTCACTCTCACTAAAAATCAATGAAATGTAAAGAAAATAAATATTTGCTCTCACTGAAAAATTTTAAAGACTGAAAATATTCTATGTTCTTCAATGTATGAAGAATCACATATTCATACACTATTTTTGGCAGCATAAACTGGAACAGCTTTGGTGGAAGGCAGTTTGACAATTAACTCAAAATTTCAAATCTGCATTCTTGATGATCCAGACAGAAGCTGTACTTCTAAGAATTAGTCTGAAAGACAAAACACACAAAAATAATATATTCACATATATAGCTACCTAAATTGTATATCTGAAATAAAATAATTGTAGTACACTCATTATCAAATATTGTAAAGCAGTAAGGAAAGGTAGGTATTTACACACTTTCTTGAAAATGCCTAATATTTTTTAAGCTTTTAAAATCATTTCTATACCTGTGTGTGTATGTGTCTGTGTGCAAATGTTTATCTGTACAGAAAGTTCTCTGGAAGCATCAACATAAAAATATTCACAGTACCTAATTCTGGATAGATGGATCTGGGTGGATTATTACTTTCATTTCACTAAATATTTTTTTTTTGTTTTATGAGGCACTACCTGACAGATTGTGTGGCACATGGTAGGTATGCAATAAATATGTGAATGAATGGATAGGCATGGATTCATATTATAATATATACATTCCTCCCTCCTTCACTGATTTTTTAAAAAATTAAAAAGCATCCTTAAAATTTTCATTTGATAGACAAGCACAAGATTTCAATTGGAACTAGTATATTTAACTCTTGAGTCCCCAGAAATAATCTCTACCTGAATATTTGTAGGTTTAGAGATTAACATCTTTGGATGAAAAGCAGTCTTTTGAGAAGAAACTAATGTGTTGTTTCTTTACCTGTTCTCTCTTGGCTACACCTCCACCATTATCCTCATAACCTTATTTCTACCCAAATATCCTCTGCTCTGTGAATGGGGCTGGGAGACTGCAAACCACATTTCCCTGACTCCTTTAACAGCTACCTTCCTGTTAGGTTTTGCCAACAAAAAGTATTAGAGGGATACTGGAAAGAAAAGGAAAAAGAGATTTACTTCTCTATCTTTGCTTGCTATTCCTATCAGTGTTACCCTAAAAATGGCAGTCGATTCCAGTCTTCAACTAGTTACAGAATTTCCAAAACTATTTTCATTGCATCCCTCAGAAATAACAAGAGCAGTTAAGTGGTGAACCTCTTCAGAGGTCTAAGCACCAACTCCACGGGGATCCCTCTTTGGAGTGTCAAGATTCCAGTAACTGCAACCTTTCCCGTTTTGTTTCTTCAGCCCTAAGAACAGTAGCTGCTTCCTGCAGCTAGGATCTCTGGGTTGCCCTTTAAACTCTACCACAGCTGCTATGTTGAAATATCTAGTGTGGGTTATCCTAAGCAAGAATCTGGGGACGTTTTGTCAAATAGACCTTACTGCAGAAATGGAAAAATTCTAAAATGTCTTGTCCAACATGGCAGCCAATAGTCACATGTGGATACTGAGCACTTGAAATGTGGCTGGTGTGACTAACATTTTATTTTATTTAAATTTAAATAGCTACATGTGGCTTGTGTCTACAGTACTGGACAGCATAGGTCGAGGGTGACTGTAAGGCTGGAGAATTTTTAAGACTGCACATCTACTATGCTGTCAGATACATCAACAAGTACTGGGGTTACAAAAATGAGGGATATAATCTCCCTCTAGAGGAGTTCAGTCCACCAGTGGAAGACAGACATGTACATCAGACCACTTCAAAATATTAATTTGCCATCAGCGTGAAAGATGTACTGTAAGGGGAAAGGTCAAAGACAGAGAGGCTACTTGGGAGCAAATCCATAGTTCAAATTAAATAGTAGACAGACTTCACCAGCAGTAGCAGTGAGGGGATTTTTATATCATTCACTAAGGTAATATAAGAAAATGAGATTTGGGAAAAAGTGATGATTTCAATTTCGGACATGCTAAATTTAAGGTGCCTGTGAAACACCCAAATACCTAAGTTGAAAAGGCAATTGGATATATATGAGTCTTACACAGGGAGTTTTAGTCAGAAACACTGATTTGTGAACCGTTGACATAGATAGTACAGGGAGATAAACTGTAGATAAAATAATCTATGAAAAGGCTAAGAACAGTATCTTGAGAGCCCCTGATGTTTAAGGAGTAGATAGAAAAGAACAAGGAATGCAGATAGGAATGAGAGTAACCAAAAGAAGCGACACTAAGTCAAAGATCCTGAAAATTAGGAACATAAGTAATCAATTGTGACAAACTATAAAGAGCTGATGATTACTGAACACTTAATACGTGGCAGACATTTTCTGCATTATATATAGAAACCCATTTAATCTTTTAACAATACTACAAGGTATTTATATTGTAATCCCCATTTCACAGAAAAGGAAATTGAGGCAAAGAAAGGTTAAATAGCTCACTCTGGGTCAACACAAAGCTTGGAAACGGTAGAGCCAGGATCTGAACCCAGGCAATCTGGTTTTACAGGCTGCATCTTAACCACTCAGCACAGAAGAGAGAGAGAAGTCCAATAAGGTAAAAAACATCAAACTGCAGTTTTGGCTAGAGCACAGGCCAAAATGGGGACACTCTACTGCTTAGAGTACAAAAGCAAATTTAAGCCCTCCACCATTTCATATGACATACAGTAGCAAAAACAGCAAATTCCTCTACCCTACTTGAGTCATGTTCAATCACACACTCTCAAGTTAAGGCCAAAGAAAATTCTCAGATAAATCAATGTTGGAGAAGCATCTATCTAGGCCAAGTATTATCAAACTAGTTCTCACCTTAAAAGGTTTTTTGAATACACTTGATAGAGAGGGCCTAGATATCTGTTTTTAAAAAAGCTCTGCAGATGCTCCTGATACACACAACCAAGGAGAAAACCACTAATCTAGTTCTAAATTATTAAAAAAAAAGTGAGAGGTCCAGGTGCTAAATGACTCACTAATGTTGTACAGACTTTAGGTTAAAAGGGGGGAAAAGGAGTTTTTTTGATAACTTCTACAGAAGAGCAAATATGTCCTCAAAATAATGCTGTCTTACCTAAATTTATTGTCCCTTTTATACAACATCTGACTTGATTTATATTTTCCTCATAATGTGGAGTTATCAGTGAAGTTTATCTCCTTGTTATATCCTGGTAAACTAATAATTAAGTGTAAATTTATAGCTAGGGAGATGGCAAGTTGAAAAGAGGATAGGACAAAGTTGAAAGGGGCATCGTACCCCATATTCCCAATTTTCTTGATGAAGTTCATCTGTTTTTACCGGAGTTCGTGTTAAATAGGAGGTTGAGGATAGTTGTGAAGGTTTGAAATAGCCACTGAGAATTAATTGTACATGGAATGATCAGGATATTTGAAATTTTAGTGAGTGTGTGTATTTCTTTTGTGTATAGTTTCCTCTATCATGACTGTTTACTCTGATTATTTTTGAGTATTATTTATTTGATAATTATTTATTATTATTTTAATTATTATAAGTCACTACTTTTAAAGCTAATTAGAGGGGGGTGGATGTGGCTCAAATGGTTGGGTGTCCGTCTGCCATATGGAGGGACCTGGGTTCGATCCCTGGGACCTCCCAGTAAAATAAAAATATATATATAGAAGGCGCATGGGCTGCCAGGCTCTGTGTGCCGGTGAGCCGCCAGGCCCTGGGAGACATGCAGCAAGATGATGACGTAAAAGGAGACAAGACGAGATGCTCCAAAAAGCTCCGAAAACCAGGAGCCGAGGTGGCGCAGATGGCTAGAACACCTCTCTCCTACATTGGAGGTCTTCAGGATCGAATCTTGGTGAAGACTGGAGGAGGAGGATGAGAAGAGATGAAACAGACACAGAGAATTGCCCAGCGAATGGACACAAAACAGCAAATGGTGAAGGGGGGGTTTAAATGGACCAAGTAAATAAACAAATCTTAAAAAAAAAAATAATAATAAAGCTAATTAGAAAAGAAGGAACTAGGGGCTAGAAATTACAGGGGTTTTTTAAAAACAAAGGTGTGTAAAATAGATGGTAATTTCATTTCTGTAAAACAATGGCTTTCCTCCCCACTTTAAACACCACTGTTATGTATATAGGTGAATAACATTACCTAAATATGGAAAAAGATTTGGCCATAATCATTAATAGTGGTACTGCCAGGCTGGGGGTAAAGGGGGTGGGGTGCGGTGGGAAAGGGAAATGGAGGAGGTAAGAATAAAAACACTGTAGCAAACAGTAAACCCTATTGTAAATGAAGCACTATAGTTAACAGTACAATTATAAAAATGTTTTTTCATGGACTGTAACAAATATACCACATTAATGTAAACTGTTAGTAGAGTGGTATATGGCAACTCTGTATTTTATGCATGATTTTTCTGTAAAACATAAACTACTCTCTAATAATAATATATAGAGAGATTATTGGTGTTTTGGGAGAAAAAACACTGTAGCAAAATAGAAACATATCCATAGCACAATGTTAATGATAAAACAAATGATAAAATAAACATATGAACATGGACCAGGAATCAACATGGACTATTTCATTCATTCATTCATTCATTCAACAAAATTTCGTTTAATTAAAACTCTGAATTGATTAGATGAATGCACTGAGGGCAATTTCTAACTTGGATTGCTGTAATTTTAATAATGAAGTGAAAGTAAAAGAAAACAATAAAGCTGATATAAAAGCAGAACTATGGGTCTTTGTACTGTAACCTTGAGGCTAAAGGGAGGTGTGGGGGATTGAATTCTGTCCTACATACAAGGCATGTTCAGGTCCCAATTCCTGGTCCTGTGAGTGTGAACCTATTCATAAATAGGACCTTTTGAAGAAGTTAAGGTGAGGCCCAAATTCATCAGGATGGGTTTTAATCCTATTACTAGAGGCCTTATAGGAAAGCCAAAGAGAGAAATACATTAGGAGCAGCCCAGAACCAGAAGAGAAAGGAGCGGTGCTGCCACATGCCCTGCCACGGATGGAAAAGCTAAGGAATTCCAACACTGCCAGCCAGCCAAAAGATACCCACCCCACAGTGGAAACAAGTCTTCTAGCCTTTGAAACTGTGAGCCAATAAATTCCCATTGTTTATGCCAACCTATTGTATGACATTTGTTTTGGCAGCCAAGAAACTAAAATAGGAGGACACCAAAAATCATATTTGTGATGGAAAAGAGGTATATAAACCGGACCAATGTCGTGTTTTTGCACAAAGTTATCATGGGCACAAATTGTACTTAATTTACTTAATGATGTAAATTAAACTTTAACTAGAAAATTACAAAAGGATACTCCTATCCATCCCTTCATGCAGCCAAGTTGAACTTTTCAGGGATTACAGTAGGACCCAGAGGCAGGAGTCAACAACTCTGATTCATAAAATAGAAAGATACTGAACTTCTATAGAATCAGATACAGGGGGAGAAAATCCATCTTTTTTTATCAATTAAATCTAAAACCAAGCAAAAGAATTTTCAGCCACTTCCTTGAAATTCCAAGACACGGAAAGACAGAAAAGCTTCCACCAAACAAGGGATCATGAGTGAATGGAAATTATATGGGATAATTTAAGATGCAAAAAAATGCTGAGAGCTTTATTTAGTGCAGTGGTTCTCAAATTTTAGCAAACAACAGAACCATCTGGACAACTTGTTACAATATAGACTGTTCCCAGAGTTTCTGAATCAGTAGTTCAGGGGTGGTGCTTAAGAATTTGTATTTCTAGTATGTTCCAAAGTGAAGTGGAAGCTACTGGTCTAAAGCCAACACTTTGAGAGTTACAGATTTAGTGCATGGCCATTAATGCATTTTAGTGAAGTATTATAGGGGTTTCATAGTTTCACTCATGGGTATAATCTCCCTAAACCCTGTATTTACAAGAAGTTCTGATAAGTTTTAAATTCTTCCACTTTAAATTATACCTTGAATTATTTCAAAACCTAATTTTAGGAAGAAACTAATGTAGCAGTCAAAATGAAAGTCATTTAAATCAAAGTGTTATCTACAGGGGAAAACTGTATTAGGAGGTTCCAAATTTTAAATTACTAGCTGTAAATTATATTTAACCCAGTAAATAATGTAAGGAAATCTCACTGACCTAAATCTTAAGACTAGAATAAAAATTGATATATAAACAGTTGTTCCCACAGGTCTTGAAAAAGGTCTTATTTAAATACTTATTTAAAGAAAATAAGTATTTCAGATTCATTATGAGGAATAAACTGGATTAGAAGTACAAAGTGAATACAATAATATTACTTACCTTTAGCACAAGAGTCACATGATTCCTTGGATGTGCCTTTCAACATGATTTTGAAAGTAATTCCCATATGGTTTAAACACTTCATGTCTCAGTGGTCAATTATGCACATAAACACAACTTCAACATTATTGGTAGAATTATCATAAAATACGGATGATGCTTTACAAAAGCCTTGATGATGCATATGAAGTATCTAAAGTTTTGACAGGTCTTGGAACCAATGCAGAATCCTAATTCTGCTCAGCAGAGAATTGAAAATCTAAACCAAAACACATTTTGATAGCTATAATCTGCAAAGTCTAATAACTCTTCCAACAGACATAGTACCAATTCCTTGTTCATATAAGAGTACACTGATACCTTTATAAAGAGCATCACATAATAGCTTAATAGTTTCTTCTTCCTCCTCCTTCCAGGATCTTTTATGAGGCACTTATAAAGAGCACTAGTTTTGACGTCGCTATAACAAACATACACATAGTACCATGATATATTTTACTAAGCTAACAAAGTATCATTTATAAAGAAATTTTTATAAATTCAAAAATAACTTGTTGTAACATAATTACCTTTAAAGCATTAATTTCATTCACAATATTATTTCACTGAATTTAAACAGTAGTTCCTTCTATAAAATATATTCTACAGATTTTTCCTTTTTGAAAAGTAGGTAAATAAAAGCAGGTAAGATTTTCACAACTTCTGGTTTAACATTATCAACTTAATTTCACAGCATTGATTAGTAAAGAACATTCTTAAAGTGGTATACAATTTACAAAAATAGAATGATTATATAATGCAAAACATTGTCCTCCATTATGAAGAATATATGTGTGTATATTTGTGTGTATATATATGTATAAATACATATACATATTTCTTATAAGTTTCACAATTAAATAGCCCTTATTCAAACACTTTTTTCAGGTTTCTCTTGAAATAATCACCTTGCTATATTACTGTAACTACATAAAAAAATAAAATGTTAATCTAAAAAAAAGTTAAAAGTTTCAGTGTGATTTGACTTTAAAAATAAGCCACCACTTCAGTGGAAACCTGATTTGAATTCAAAACATTTTTGGGTGCCATACTAAGTTTAACAACTTAGTAAAAAATATAAATATCTTTAACTGTCAAATACTTAGTAAAATTCCAATGTGCTAATATTAGAGTAAAATTAAGACTTGTATTAATCTGTTCATCACTCAATAAATCCCCAGACAAAAATCCATTTATATATTAAAATTAAAATAATACACTAACATACAATATACCTGCTTACAAACACATAGGTAGCCATAAATAAAACTTTATTCTTTAATTTCATTTACAAGCTACCAAATATTACGTATCATACACAGTGCTGAACACTTAAATGGCTACAGTCATGGAAGGATCCAGACTGAATGGAAAGCTGTTGATAAAGAAAAGGTAAAAGCAAATTAATACTGTAACAGAGAGGTGGCAAAAAGCATGGTTTTGCCTTAATAAAATCAGATTTGTAATTTTACATCAGTTCTGGTTAAAACAAAGTCTGAGCGCCATGCGATTCTCAGCTTTATTGTTTGCAGTCTGGCTAAAGTCTATATAGTTATTTTATCTTTTGCACTTATTAAAATTAAAAAAAGTTAAAAACTATAGCAGCAACAAGCAAACCCTGTGACAGGAAGGCAAGGGTTAAGAACTAAAAAAAGTTTATACAGTGTATTTAGGGAAAATGTGTGCAGTTTATCTTCCATCAGCAGGAGTTCGACTGAGGGACAACATGATTCGGGCAAATCGCTCACAGAGTTCGTGAGTGGAATATGAAGGTAACTTCGGTGGCTCATGGAAACCTTTAATCTCCGTAGAACAATCGAGCAGTTTTGGCAGAAAATCTGTCAGCTTTTCTTGGAGATTTGCTGCAAATACAAACAATTAGATGCAACTAGGGATAGAGAGAGAGAGGAGAGAAATAATCATATGATCTTCAACTTGATTTATTAACTTGGAATATGCAGTTGATGTTCCATTTCAAAATATGTAAAATGATTTCCATTTGGGGGAAGAGGTAAAATATAAATGCCAAGAGTCTGTTCCCAGCTTAGATTGTAAATAAGAAAAAAAGTAATGATATTACTGTAAAAAATATTACAGAATATAAAAAACAGCAAGAATAAATAATATTTAATATGAACTACTTTTAATCCCAGCAACTCAGGGGCCCACTAGCATTGTAAAAACTTACATTCCATTTCTTGCCCAAGATAGGAACACCATCGATTTCTCATATCTTCCACAGCAAGTATATCCTTCTCTTCCATTTCATCCACCAGTAACAAGGGCAGAAATGGGACAATAAACTCATTCATGATAATCAGACCATTATTTACTTCTCGATCCTCTCCAGATTCAAAGAGTTCTGCAGCTTGTTCATTTAATTTCTTAATGCAATGAAAAAAAGAATAGGTTTTGTTTCTTTTAGTTAAATAAAAGTACCTTTAGAGGTTAACACTGAAAACACTGAAGATACTATAGTAAGTATATTAACAAACAGAATTAGGACAAATGGCAGTGAAAAAAATATCTCAATTTATTCTGGCACTGAAAAACCATTTAGGAAAAGCTATGCATATACAAGCAGCAGGAGCAACAAAAGCCAAAAGCAGTGGAAAAAATATTGTTGTCATGTTTTTCAAGTTCATGTTTAGATTATATTACTTTGATCATCATAATAGGTGCTATTTTTAATCTATTCACCAAAGAAAACTACCTGGAAGTCTAACTATTGGGTATTTTAGCTGAACTTCCCCAATATAAAATTTGACAAGCACTCAAAAGTAATTTAAAAAATAAAATTCAGATTCAATATTAATTTTAAAAACTCTTCATCCTATCTTCTCCAAATGTCAATTGAATAGGCACTTTGCTATATTCTGTTATAAAAACCTAAAGGTAATTGTATTGCTTCAATAAATTCTTACTGAGTGCATGTCATGCGCCATAAACTATTTGTGATAGTTAGGCTAATATGTCAAGTCGGCTAGGTAACTGTGTCCAGGTGTTTGGTCCAGCAAGCACTGGCCTAATTGTAATACAAGAACATTTATGGACTTTGGTCACCAGTGAGTTTACTGGGTCGAAGGCTGATTATATGTGTATCAATCAGGGAGACTGCTGTCAGCAATGGGTGACGCTTTTGTCCAATCAGTTGAATACCTTAAAAGGGGAAGTGATTTCAACAGAGAGAATTTCCCAGCTCATCTTTAGAAAGCCAACTTCTCCCAGAAACTCATCAAGGACCTTTACTGGACTTTCTCAGAGCCCCTGGTTTGCAGCCTGCCTGTGGAACCTGGACTTGTGCATCCCCACGGTCATGTGAGAGACTCTTTTAAAATCTCATATTATTGAAAGATATCTCCTGCTGATTCTGTTTCCCTAGAGAACTCTGACTAATACACTATTCTAAATGTAGGGGTAGCAAGTGAATAATACAGAAACTCTCTCATGGAGCTTATAATCTAGTACAAGTGTTGGCAAAACTTTTTTTTATAAAGGGCCAGATAGGAAATATTTCAGGCTTTGAGGGCCATGTAGTCTCTGCTGTAAATACTCAATTCTGCCACAGTAGGGCAAAGGCAGCCAAATAGGATATGTAAATAAATGGGTATAACTGTGTTCAAATAAAACTTTGTTTACAAAAAACAAGCAACAGTCTGGAGTATGGGTCAGAAGAATTTTTCCAGTAGAACATAGAAATCCATGAGATAAGAAATATAGATGTAAAGAATAGATAAGGAATATAGATATAATTTTATTATAGATATAATAAAAGCTATAACACTTAAGGGCTCTTATATGAAATCTTAGGTGATTATAGCATGATAAATATGATTTTTAAACAATCATATGGTTTTAAAACAAATTTCAAATATAAAAATTGTATTATTTCTTATGTTTATATTATTTCATTCCTGTGCAATTTATCCTGTGGAGAGAGGCTTGTGTTAAAAATCCAACTCAGCCACTAATTATCTAATATTGAGAAATCACTCAAATCTTTTAGCTTTAGTTTCTTTATATGAAAAATGGGATACTAGTACTTCCTTACATAGTGGTTAAGAGGAATAATGCCTATAATGCATATACCATAATTTTTGACAGTATGTATGCAAAGAGATCTGAGTTATTATTCTGAAAGTCAGTGGTAAGTTTTATTCTAATTCAATTCCACTCAATCAAAGAATGCTCAGGAAATATCTTACATGTAGCATGTTCAACATTAACTTTGTTCATCTTCTTAAGATACCCCAATGCTAAAGACAAAGCCAGAAAATCAGACAGCTTTGACTCCTCTATTTCCCCCTTCTTACTTATCCAATAATTATCAAGTCCTTTGATTTCATTTTATTCACCATCCTCTACATACTCTTCTTGATATCCATTGGACTTCTGCCTTAGTTCAGGCCCTCACCCTTTGTGGGAGTTTGAAGCTGTATGTACCCCAGAAAAATATGTTCTTAAATTTAATCCATTCCTGGGTGTGAATCCATTCGATGTAGGACGTTTTCGTGAGGTTACTTCAGTTAAGGTATGATCCGTCTCAATCAGGATGGGTCTTAATCTTCTATTACTGGAGTCCTTTATAAGTGGAATGAAATTCAGACATAAAGAGAGAAAGCCACAGAGGGAGCAACCAGAAACTGAACATCAATGGAATCCAGAAAAGAAGGGAAAGACCAGGAGACACTGCCAGGTGCCTGCCATGTGATAAGCTAAGGACCAAGGATCAGTGGCAGCCAGCCCCAGAATACCAGTCTTCAGGAAGAAACCACTGCCTTGAAGATGCCTTGATCTGTATTTACTTTTAGCCTCAAAACTGTAAGTAAATAAATTCCCATAGTCTATGCTGACCCATTGCACGCTATTTGAGTAGCCCAGGAAACTAAAACACCCTCCTTCCCCTGTCTATCTACTCTACACAATTATTTTTCATTTTAAAAAAATTAGTATACCATTCATACATGAACATACATAAACAATAAATATATAGTAAAACTTGTGAACTTACAAAACAAACATGCATATTATCATACTGGGTTCCCATTTATCATTCCACTACAAAAACTTTGCATTGTGACAAAGAGCAAGATGGCGGCAGAGTAAAGAGCTCTGAGAATCAGCTCCTGTGATGGGGCAGTTGGTGATCACCCAGAGCTATCTAGAGCACTTGTTTGGGGGCTCCAGGAGACCAGAAGTGCATCCTGCAACATCCTTGAAAGAATGGAAGGAGGATACCGCCCATCTGCAGAGAAGATTCCTAAGTAGAGCACTCCACGCCACAGAGGCTGTTGCCCATCCTCCACTGGAGGCACAAGCTGCCTTGGGAGCTGTTCCTAGTCTGGAATTGAAAGCTCCACTTCCCAAAATGGGGAAGGAAGAGATGGCCAGGCACCAACTTCAGCCATTGATTAATAAATTTGGCGGGCTAAAGTATAATCCTAAGAACAGCTAAAGTTTGAACCTGTCCTAGTCAGAAAGAGACTGGTGGTCGTGATCTTAATTCTGCGCCTGACACGAGGGGAAGTGGGGCTAACTGAAAATCACAGTGCTTGTAGGGACCGGCTTTTTACAATCTAGATCAGATTGCAGCTCTAGCCTAAGCCCCAGGCCCACCTCAGGCAGAGAGGAAGCTGGGGGCAGCTGCGCCAGCTTCTCCAGGAAATTACAGGCCACGATGTGGAGGCCGGCAAACATCCTACTTTGGCAGCGCAAGCCACCTCAGGAGCTATTCTGTGGCAGGAATTGGAAGTTCCATTTCCCCAAAACAGGGGAGGAAGAGATGGTTGGCCACTGATTTCAGCTACTGATTAGTAAATTTGTCTGGCTAAAGTATAACCCTAAGAACAGCTAAAGTTTGAGCCTGTCCAAGTAAGAGGGAGGCCGGTAGCTGCCATTTTGACTCCAATCAAAACCCCCAGCATGAGGGGAAGCCGGGCTGACTGAAAATCACGGTGATGGCAGAGGCCGGATTCCTTCACCCAGATTGGCCTGCAGCCCTAGCCTAGGCTTCAGCCCCACCTCTAGCAGGGAGGAAGCTGATGGGCCCTGCCCCAACCTATCCAGGTAACTGCAGGTAAATTTGGCTGACACAGACTGAATAATCAGAAGTCTACCAGGGCAACTGTGGTCATCTTGGACCTGCACTGCATAAATTGCTGCCCACACCTGCAGCTACATCCCTGCCCCGGGCAGGGGAGAAAGGGGCATGAAGCTTCATCAGTCTCTCTGGGCAACTACAGTCTAGGCCTGCATGAGTTGTATTATTCCACACAGCTGTGGCTCTGTCCCTACCCGTGGCAAAGGAGAAAGTTGGGAGAAGCTTCATTGGTCCCTGGAGCAATGAGGGCAGCTTGAGCCTCCACAGCTTATAGCACTAACTACATCCTTGGCTCCTACCACACAACTAGCAAGGGAGGAAGGGCAGGAAGCCCTAAACTAAACAGAAAAACCACACCCAGAATAAATACTCTAGTAAGCCAGATGCCAAGACACCAACAAAAAATTACAATCCAGACCAAGAAACAGTAAGATATGGCCAAGTTAAAGGAATAAGATAAGCCTCCAGATGACATAAAAGAGTTGAGACAACTAATCATAGATGGTCATACAAATCTCCTTAATAAATTCAGAGAGATGGCAAAAGAAATTAAGGATGTTAAGAAGCCATTGGATGAGCACAAAGAATAATTTGAAAGTATACACAGAAAAATAGCAGATCTTATGGAAATGAAAGGTGCAGTAAATGAAATTAAAAATACGCTGGAATCATATAATAGCAGTTTTGAGGAGGCAGAAGAAGGATTGGTGAGCTTGAAGAAATGGCCTCTGAAAGTGAACTTACAAAAGAACAGATGAAGGAAAGATTGGAAAAACTTGAACAAGGTCTCAGGGAACTAAAGGACAGCAAGAGATGTGCAAACATACATGTCATGGGTGTACCAGAAGGAGAAGAGAAGGGAAAAGGGGCAGAAGGAATATTTGAAGAAATAATGGTAGAAAATTTCCCAACCCTATTGAAGGACATAGATATGCATGGCCAAAAAGCATGACGTACTCCCATGCGAAAAAATCTGAATTGACCGACTCTGAGACACATACTAATCAGAATGTCAAATGCCAAAGAAAAAGAGAGAATTCTGAGAGGAGCAAGAGAAAAGCAATGCATAATATATGGGATATCCAATAAGATTAAGTGCTGATTTCTCACCAGAAACCATGGAGGCAAGAAGACAGTGGTGCGATATATTTAAGACACTGCAAGAGAAAAACTTCCAGCCAAGAATCTTATGTGTGGCAAGATTGTCTTTCAAAAATGAGAGCAAGTTTAGAATATTCACAGATAAACAATCAGAGAGTTTGTAACCAAGAGACCTGCTTTGCAGAAAATACTAAAGGGTGTGCTACAGCCTGAAAAGAAAAGACAGGAGAGATAGGCCTGGAAGAGAGTCTAGAAATGAAGATTATATTAATAAAAGTAACTGAAAGTGTCAAAAGAGTGGTGAAAATAAAATATGACAGATAAAACCCAAATATTCAGGGATAAACTTAACCAACAATTTAAAGTACTTGTATTCAGAAAACTACAACTCATTGTTAAAAGAAATAAAAAAAGACCTAAATAATTGGAAGAACATTCCATGCTCATGGATTGAAAGACTAAATATCATTAAGATGTCAATTATACTCAAATTGATATACAGATTCAATGCAATCTTGATAATAATTCCACCAGCATTTTTTAAAGAAATGGTAAACATGAATATCAAATTTATTTGGAAGGGTACGGGGTCCTGAATAGCCAGAAACATCTTAAAAAGGAAAAGTGAAGTTGGAAGACTCTCATTTCCAGTCTTTAAGTTGTATTACCTAGGTACAGTGATAAAAACAGCATGGTAGTGGCATAAAGACAGACACATAGACCGATGGAATTGAATTGATGGTTAAAAAACAGAACCTCACATCTAAAGTCAAGTGATTTTTGACTAGCCTGTCAAACCTACCCAGCTCTGGCAGAACTTCCATTCAACAAATGTTGCTGAGAAAATTGGATATCCATAGCAAAAGAAGGACAGAGGACTGCTATCTCACACCCTATACAAAAATTAACCCAAAATGAATCAAATACCTAAATATAAAAGCAAGAACCATAAAGCTTCTAGAAGAAAATGTCGGAAAACATCTTCAAGACCTGGTGGTAGGTGGTGGATTCTTAAAGGAGATAAGAGGAAGACTGAGATGGACTACTGATATTTAATGTATGTAGAAGTTTTAATTAGCTTTACTGTAAAAGTGTGGAAATGTACAGAGTTGATGGTAACACAATATAGTGAGTAACAGCTGGTTTATAAATGGGGATATGGCTGAAAATGGTAGTCTAGGGATGTAAATGCCAATTGACAGAAAGCTAGAGAATAATCTAGGGACTGAATAGCACAGTAAACCCAGAGGTGGATGAGAATAGTGGTTGATGGAACAGATGCAAGAGTGTCCTTTGTGAGCTAGAGCAGATGTACATCACTATTGCAGGGTGGTGGGAATGTGGAGAAGCATGGGAAAAATACAACTCAAGTGACCTATCGAGTGTGATTAACAGTAATATAATGTAATATTCTTGCATCTATGCCAAAGACGTATTGTTGATAATGGGGGAGTATGGAAAAAGTGTGCCAAATGTATGCTGTGGACCTGGTAATAATCGGATGATATTATCTCATAATCTGTAACAAATATTCCACCAGGGTGTGGTGTGTTGATAGAGGGGTGTTGTTGGGGAATTCTACATATGTGCGTGATTGTTTTGCAAGTTTACAACTTCTGTCATAAAAATATATTTAAAAAATAATAATAGGGTGGGTTGGGGGAAAAATACACCAAATGTAAGATAAGGACTATAATTAGTAGTAAGATTTTGACAATATTCTTTCATAATTTGTAACAAATGTCTCACAACAATGCAAGGTGTTGGTGGAGGGTTGATGTATGTGATCCCTGTATAATGTTATGAATGTTTGCTTTTTAAGTTCAGAACTTTTATTATACACTTATTATTTATGTATGTTCATGTATAAATGATATAAAATAATAATAATAGGGTGGGTTGGGGGAAAATACTTTGGTTAGTAGTAATATTTTGAGGATGATCTTTAATCATTAGTTAAAAGTGTTTCACAACAATGCAAGGTATTGGTGGTAGGGTGAGGTATGAGAGCCCTGTATGATGTTATATATGTTTGTTTTGTAAGTTCACAACTATTACTGTACACTTATTGTTTATATATGTTCATGTATGAGTGATATACTTCAATAAATTAAAAAAAAAAACCTTGCATTGTTGTGAAACATTTCTAACAAATTATGAAAAGAACATCATCAAAGTATTACTACTAAGTAATAATCGTCCACATTTTGCATTTAGTGTATTTTCCCCCCAACCCACCCTATTTTTTTGTTGTTGTTAATAAACCACACAATTTATCTAAAGTATAAATCAATGGCATTTGTTATAATCACAGAGTTGTGCATTCATCACTTCAGTCAATATTAGAGCATTTTCATTACTCAAAAAAAAACCCAATCTCTATTCTTTTCCAGTTCATCCTCTAGTATACTACTGTCAGAATTATTTTCTGAAGATCAAACCTGATCATGCCGAACCTCATCAAACTTACAATGGCTCTCAACTAGTTAAAGAATAAGGTACAAACCATTTGGAATGGCACATGAGTCTGAGTCAGACTGCTTAGAACATATTTGTGTATCCATCAGAACCTGATACTCAGTAAATATTCAATATGAAAATACTTGAAAGGAACACTAAAATAATCAAAACACTAAAATAATCCTCATGAGGTTCCATTTAATTCCCTATGTAAAACACTATGTGTGGCGGGCTTACTATCATGAAATGGTAAGAGAAATACTCTCTTTATGTTTAAAATCAGCTTTACCAAAACAGTTCCATAACCCAAAGCTTCAATGCTTTTAAGTTAATAAAAATTATTCTAATTTTCTAAATGTATATATTTTATATATTTATATCAATCTTTGCATTTATGTTTTAAAACTGAAATATGTATAATTAAGCCGTTCTTCTCAGGGATAGATGCAAAAACATTTTGAAACTGGCCAAATTAAAAACATCATTCTCAATGAATACAAATCGCCACAAAATTCAAATTTAAAAATACACCCAAATGCAGCTGAGAGAACTATAATAACTTTCTAATATTCCCATTCAAAAATTTTAAAGACTTATTGTACACTAAAATTAGTGCACAATATGCAGGTCTACTGAAAGAAAGCATTTCACTTGTATAGCTACTTCAAGTTTTTAAAAGTACACTTAAACCAAGTAACAGAATTATAAAGGCTCAAAACACATACACCCTTGAATATCTTTTTCTATATACTCTTCTAAAGAAAATATCATAACTTAGGATCACAAAAAAGAGTGAAGTAATAGCTAAGAGTGACAAATAATCACAAAAAATTACAAAGATGGAATTTGTGATTTTATATATAAAGGTTAGCTGATTCAGGGAATATCAACAAAGTACTCTAGACATCTAGAAAGAGTAAACTTGCCCAAAAAGATTGCAAAACAATTTTTTAAAAGTTTATAACAGCATTAATATTTCAGCAAATAGAGAGTGAAAATATTTGCAGAAAGACACCACTGAATGCTAGGCACAAAAAAAAAGGGATATTAAATGATATTTAATAAGGATATTAAAATGAATCTTTGGCATTATTTATACCAAATATACCACCATTTATAAAATGCTAGAAACATCTATTATATATTTTCTGGAATAATAAAGATGATATTTCTTCATGTTCTATGCTGCAACCCTCCCCCGCCTCCAAACCCCCCAAGGAGTGGTAGCAATGATGAAGAGATATAGGAACTTAATCATTCTGATCTCATTTTAAGAACATTTCTGTTTCATCACTTACAATACTTAGGGTACATAAAGAAGTGGGGAAAAGAATTCTGTGTATTCCTGAATACACTGATACATGCACAGAAAGTAGAGAAGACCCAGATTATAGATATCACCATGACTCCTACCCCATCAGAGTTTATAGAATCAATCACTGATATATAACAATGGAAAAGTTGCCTAATGTAAAACAAAATGATAAAGCAAGCACATATTATGCATTCAACTTACTAGTAAACATTCTCTTCTATAATGTGATATTAGTTCTTCATCATGTCCTCTGTATGGGCCTTTGGACAAGAGTTCTTTGTTATTCTGATAAGCACAGATAAGGTACAGCAAGGAATCTATATAACTTAAAAATTAAAAAGAAACATAGTATTAGTATTTCATCTTTGTTATAAAAAAAAAGTCAACTATAATTTTAAAACAGTTTAAGTATACATTTAAATTTTGATTATCTCAGAAAAATACAGCAAAAAATATTTAATGCATTGTATGCTTAAGGGTGTCTTCTTAGCAATAGTAATATCTGAAACCAGAAGATAGTTAAATTAGGTAGTAATTCAGAAAAGGTTCTAAAATTGATGAATTCAGTTAGTTCCTTCCATCTTCTTTGGTGTTTGTTTTCCTGATGTTCCCATTTGGACTCAAAATTAATACTGATAAAATGCCTATAATCTACTTGCTTAAGAATATAGTCATTTTTGTATGAAAGAAGGATGAGATTAATTTGGTTTTTGACCAAAAACATCATTTTTCATTTAGTGACTAATAGTTTTTCTCTATTTACAGGCACTGTTCTATGTACTGGAAAAAAAAGGTTTAAAGAAAGATAGGGAAGCTGGAAAAGGGAAAAAATGCTTTTAAATCTAGATTTGGTGGGATTAAAACTAGAATATAAAAGTCTGAAAAGGTTAGACCTAAGTATTATATTTAAGTAATATTAATGTTACATTAATGTAAGTATAGACATTATGAAGTTCCAACTAAGTTTATAAATAGGAGAGCAGAAAGTTTGTTTTTTCTCAAATGTAATAATGCTTCTCCTAGCATGTTAAATGAAAAAACATATACATCCATGTATGTGTATAACTGAAATATGAAAGATATTTTAAGATATCTGCTTTGTGTCAGTTTTTCCCATCTAAAATATCTTCTCACAGATGAACACACAAAAAAGTAACATCTTAAAAAGTGAAATATAACTTATTTTTGTTTCATTGTTTTTTTAAAAATTTTATTTTAGTAACATATATACTACCTAAAATGACCCCCTTTAACAACTTTCAGATATATAATTTAGTGGTATTAACTGCACTCACATTGTTGGCAGCTATCATCATCATCCATTATCACAAATTTTCTATCACCTCCAAAGAGAAATTCTGTTCCAATTAAGCTTTAGCTCCCTGCCTTCCTTAACCCTCCCCCAGCACCTGGTAACCAAAAGTGAAATATTTAAAGAAACAATTTAAAAACTCTAGCAGTTATTGTTAGTTTAATTTAATGTGCTCAGCTGTAAAAGTCAATTCTCTACCCCAAATGTTAGATACAAAATTATTTGGAAATTAATGCACACATGTATCAAATAAATCAAATTTGAAACTATGTCATGAAAATTAAGTTTCTTAAACATTATTTTGAAAAATTTGTTTTGAGAAAATTTGAGTTCACATTTTATGCTGAAATAATATGATCAAAATCTCAGCTAAAGATTATTTATTTTAAAAATTTTTAAGGGAGTTATAAAAATATTAAATGTTTTTGTTTAATGACTCTAAGTTTGAAGTAGTTTATTTAATAGACAATAAGCATATACAGTTTACTTTTCTAGGTACTGGGTTTTCTGTTAAGAAGTTCTCCCCTTCATGACATTCTTATCTGGCTTTTTAGTTCTGAGTCACCTCTGCAAGCACAACTCCAAAACCCGTGACCTTGTTCTAATTATCTATTGAGGTGGATAAAATGTTCTACACATTATCAACCTCTAAAGTGCTTAAAATTATTTTTAAATAAATTCAGAATGTGATTAGAAGTACAGTCACTCTATTTTTATTTAAGATGTAGGAGTACAGTTATCATATTCTTATTTAGGAAAAAATAAGACCATGCAGTCTAGTAGACTCTCTTTATCTTCACTTACATACACTATGGTAAAATTATGGCTCCTAAAACCATGACTTCATTTCATTCCTTACAGATTTGACAATGGCTCATCAGTCAATTTCTATTCATGGCTTTCAACCATTAAGTTTTCATTAAAAACAAGTCTGACAGACTCTTTTGGCAATATTTTATATGCTGCTTGCTTTGGTAACTGCTATATATTCCAAAATATTATTTGTCACCTTTACTAACTTGCTAGTCAATCCTTCCAATTCAAAGAACATTTATTATTCTTGAATACTGGTTTTCTGAACAAGTATGTATTTAAGAACTGATAAGCAAATTATAAAACTACTCATGAGTTATATCAAAATTGCTTTAACAAATGTTAACTGTGAAACTCTAATGTAGATGCTATGTAGATAGCAAGAAAGTTGATAGTTTCATGTTTTTAATTCTTAATGAATGACATCCTATAATTCTAGTTTTTCTGATTTTATTAAATTGTACAAGAATATAGGGTCTCTTTCTTAATTTTTCTCTCCTTTGTTAGTTGTGTGACCTTGACAAAGTCACTTCATGTCTCTGGAGCCAAGTTTTTTTTATCTGTAAAACGGAAATATCTTCTTTGATCTTAGATGCTACATTCAATTCTAAGATTATATTAATATTTTTGTCACATCATTAGCACAAATTTCAGAAATCCTAAAGTGATTCTGAATATTCCAATTAAAGAGATAAAAACTCCTACCAAAATAATAATTCTTAAAACGGAGCTACTGATCAAAATATTTTCCATCTGAATGACCAAAGGAATTTTCTTATAAATTACATAACTAGAAATTTAACAATTTGTACTTAAGTATCAACATTACTTATTATTTTTGTGTAATAACTTTTTTAATAGTGATAACTGCTCTCTAGAGCAGTGCTATCCAATTACTTTTTTCAATGATGGAAATATTCTATATCTGCACTGCTTAAAATACAGTAGCTACTAGCCACATGTGACTACAGAACATTCAAAATGTGGCTGTGACTGAGACTAGGTTTTTAGTTTTAATAATTTTAATTAATTTAAATTTACAATGCCATATGTATCTGACAGGCAGCACAACTCTAGAAGTAATAGTCCATATTGGCATTCAAAAAATAGCATCATTGTTTGTTCTGTAAACCCACAACTTCTCTAATAAATTAAAAAAAAAAACCTGCATCATTACTGCAGTGGAAACTTCTTAAACTTTATTAAAAAATTAATATTCCTTTCATTTACCTGCAATATGAACTCCAATATAGCATTAAAAATCATTAGTCAAGTAAATTAATGTTAAAAGATATGAAATAAAATACATGAAGAAATAAGTAAACACAAACTAGAGAATAATCTATAATGGTAAATGAATTAACATCCATCCTTTCTACTTAGTAACAATAATAAATAACATTATTATAAGTTACTAAGTAGAAACTCTTTAAAACCATCTGTAATTTAAATGAAAAATCATCTGATATGTGTTTGCAGTCACATTATTTAGAAGGCAAGTGATCAATTTTCCACAACTATACTTTTTATAATATCTGGAAGTTCAGAAAAAGAGACATATAGGAAACACGACCTCTGATTTGAAAATTCAGATTAAGAAAGAACATTAAAAAATTTAGGGGTTCAAGGTAGATGTTAGGGAATGCAAAGAGTTCCTTCCATGTGCTGGGCTACATTTTGGGTCATGGGAGATTCTTGCTTTCTATTGCCTTAATAAGTTTTTTTGGTCCCACCCAACTTTCTGGGTTTCAATCCAATCATATTCTGTTCTAAGCCTCAAACGTAGCATTTGGGAGTTGATAAAAGCAAAGACACTAATGCCAACCTTAACAAATGAAAACATATAGTGTGAGGATATATGGGTACTCTGAAATATCTTGGAAATTTTTCTGTAAATCTAAAACTGTTCTAAAATTAAAAGTTTATTATAAATGTGTTGTGAATAAAATATTTTCTACAAAAAGGTCATATCTAAAAAAATTAAGTATAAAATTAAGCTCTTCATATTTGCCTTACCTTTCTCTTTGAAAATTTTCTAGCCCAATTATGAGATACATGGTTGTTTCCCTGAATTTTGTATAATCCTGATGCCACTCCTGTAGGTAACAGAAAATATTTAAAATATACAGAATAAAAAATTAAAGTTAGAATGAAGATTTCATAAAGTAACATTTTTCTGATAAGTATTTGAATTAAGAGAAGCAGAGCTCAAAATTAAGATATGCTAGACTTAAATCAACTTTAACTTTTGACTCACAAGGCTAATTATTAATATAATAATGCATATAAAATATATTAGACATTAGTGAACATTTCACTAGAATATAAGAGAAATACAAAGGCAGAATTATCAAGTTATCGCATTTGCTCTCAAAAAATTTTCAGTATAAAAGCATATATTAAAATATTATTATAGCACCTATATCACATTGAATTGAGGCAAAATTTTTATGGAGGTAAATAAAGTTATTACTTTAAAAAAACATAACTAAAATTCAATACAGGATTAATATCAAAGAGATACTGAAAAATATTAATGCTTTCATATACGTATTATAAGCAAGTAAAAATAAGAAATAAGAAATGTACAGGTTTTTGGCCAACTGTATTATTCTTCTTGACTATAAAAATTTTAATTTTTAAATGAAATTAATTTTCATTTTCATACTATTAGTAGACTTTAATAACAAATATAAAATTTGTCTTGCAAGTGTAAGCTTTTCTGGGGAAGGTTTTCAAACTGCCATTCCATGTTGTCATTATAATTGCCTTAGCTGTGACTTAAATCAAGAGTAGGCAAACATTTTCTGTACAGGGCCAGACAGTAATGTTTGTAGGCTTTGCAGGCCATGCAGTCTCTGTTGCAACTACTCAACTCTACCATTGTAGTGCAAAAGCAGCAACAGATAATATGTAAATAAATGGCTATGTTTGAAACAACTTTACAAAAACAGGTGGTGATGGTAATACATCACAGTGAGTATAACTAACTGCTGATCTATAAAGGTGATTGTGGCTGAAAGGGGTAGTCTGTGGACATAAATTTCAATTGAAAGGAAGCTAGAGAATAATCTAGGAAATGTATAACGTAGTGATTTTGGTGGTGGATGATGATTGTGGTTAATAGTATAAATATAAGCATATTCTTCTTTTACAAAGTGTTAAGAATATGGTGATATCTGGGGAAAATAACAACTAATGTAACAATGCAAGGTATTGGTGGTGGGATGACTATGGGAGCCCTGTATGATGATATGCATCTTTGTTTAAGTTCACAACTTTTACTATATACTTATTGTTTATGTTTGTTCATGTATGAATGATATCCTTCAATAAAATTTTATTAAAAAAAACAAAACAGGTGGTAAATTGGATTTGTTTTGTGCAACAAGGTTTGCTGTCCCCTAATTTAGAGCAAGACAAAGGATGCGCAGAATTAAAAAACATTGTTATTTAAATACCCATAGGATTTAATGGCTCTGCAATTGAGAAGGATTAAGAGTAAAAACATGCAGAATCCAATCTGATGAAGCAACCTGGGTGAGCTGTTTGAAGACTCTAATCACAAATAAAAACGGTAAGTACCAAGTAACTTTAATCTCGATGACAACTAGAGAGAGATCAACCCACTTGAAGGGCACTGATATGAAGACCATTAGGTAAAGGATGACTCTATTTGTTCTTCATTGTTATGAGGAAACATTCTGGGTAGCTATGGCTCTAAAGTAATCACATATCTGGTCAATGCATTTCCTTTACAGGTAAATGTCTGAGTTTCTATTTACACTGTTTTCCAAACAGATTTATACAGTAGGCCTTCAAAATTAAAAAGGATTTTTGTAGATGGAGTGAAGAATGGATACAATTTCATTTATTCCACAATGTCATTTATCGGAAAGATCTGACAGTTTTCACTGATTTGCTTGCCATTTCTGTTATATATCATGCGTCCAAATTTGTGAAGATCTGTTCTTGGAATTACAACTTCTAATACTGTTTTAATTTACCTATTCTTATTCTAATAATATTTTCTTAAAGCCAAAGTGGGTTAAGATAGTATGTCTTGATTTCTAGAATAAGCCTTTTCACATTGTTATTAAAGATGTCTGGGCTACACTGTCACCACTGTTATTCAACATTGTATCTGTTCTTCCCAGAGTAATTCAGCAAGAGAAAGAAATTAAAGGCAGCTAAATTGGAAAGTAAGAAGTAAAACTTTCCCTATTTACAGATATGATCTTATATACAGAAAATTCTGAAAAAACTAAAACAAAGCTCTTAGAGCTAATAAATGGATTCATGGTGGGCACAAGATCAATATCCAAAAATTAGTAGTGTTTCTATACACAAGCAACCAACAATTGGAACAAGAAATCAAGGGAAAAAATCCCATTCACAATAGCAACTAAAAGAATCAAATACCTAGGAATAAATCTAACTGAGGGTGTAAAGGACTTGTACACAGAAAACTGCAGTACATTGCTAAAAGAAATCAAAGAAGACCTAAATAAATGGAAGGATATTCCAGGTTTACAGATTGGAAGACTAAATATCATTAAGAGGTCAATACTACCCAAAGCAATTTATACATTCAATGCAATCCCAACCAAAATCCAAACAACCTTCTTTGTAGAAATGGAAAAGCCAATTATCAAATCAAATTTATATGGAAGGGTAAGGGGACCCTGAATAGCTAAAGCCATCTTGAAAAAGAAAAATGAAGTTGGAGGACTCACACTTTTTGGTCTTAAAACTTACTATAAAGCCACAGCAATCAAAATAGCATGGCACTGGTACAAGGACACACATACGGACCAATGGAACAGAATTGAGAGCTCAGAAATCAGCCCTTATATACATGGCTGATTGATTTTTGACAAGGTGGCAAAGACCACTCAATTGGGAAGGAACAGTCTCTTCAACAAATGGTCTGGAAAAATTGGGTCTCCATTTGCCAAAAAAGGAGGACTTGTATCTCACACCATATACAAAAATCAACTCAAAATGAACCAAAGGCATAAATATCAGAGCTAGAACTATCAAATTCCTAGATGAAAATGTACGGAAACATCTTCAGGATCTTGTGTTAGGCAATGGTTTATTAGACTTTACACTCAAAGCACAAGCAACAAAAGAAAAAAAAAATAGAAAAATGGGTTCTCACAAAACTAAAAAAGTTTTCTTCCTCAAAAGACTTTATCGTGAAAATGAAAAGACAATCTACACAATGGAAGAAAATATTTGGAAATCACATATCTGATAAAGGATTAACATCTAGTATATATAAAGAAATCTGCAACTTAACAACAAAAAGACAAACACTTAATTAAAAAATGGGCAAAAATAAAGAAGATATACAAATGATGAAAAAGCACATGAAAAGATGCTCACATCATTAGCCATCAGGGAAATGCAAATCAAAACCACAGTGAAATACTATTTCACACTTAATAGAATGGCCACTATTTAAAAATGGAAAATAACAAGTGTTGGAGAATATGTAGAGAGACAGAAACTCTCATCCATTGCTGGTGGCAATGTAAAATGGTGCAGCTGGTGTAGAAGACAGTTTGGCAGTTCCTCAGAAAGCTAAGCATAGAACTAACATACGACCTGGCATTTCCAGTACTAAGTATATACCCAAAAGAACTGAAAGCAGAAACTAGACTAGACATTTACACACTGACATTCAAAGCGCCATTATTCACAACTGTCAAAAGATGAAGCAATCTAAGTGTCCATCAACTAATGATGGATAAATAAAATGTGGTATATACATACAATGGTGTATTATCCAGATGTAAAAAGGAATGAAGTCCTGATACATGCAACAACATGGATGACTCTTGAAAATGTCATGTTGGGTGAAATAACCCAGACACAAAAGGACAAATACCGTATTTCAATATTTCACTGTTTTGAAACAATTAGAATAAGCATATATATATATATATATATATATATATATATATATCCTGCAATGATTAAAAGAATCTAACTTCCCCTATAACTATCTGTTGAAGCAAACTGAGAAAAAAAATAGCATAGTTTCAGTATAGCAGAGTGTTAGGAATGGAGGTTCTCTTAGCTACATTGTCAGCTTCTAGTTGTGAAAACTTGGTCAGGTTACTTCACCTCTCTATACCTCATTTTCTCACGTGTAAAACATGGCTAATAATAACACCTACTTCATATTATTAGTATTTTATTTCATTATTAATGATATTTTTAGTGATATCTTTTTTCTGGAGGTTCTAAGGAATGAACTCGGGACCTTGTATGTGGGAAGCAGGTGCTCAAAGCACTGAGCTACAGCTGCTCCCCAGTGATATCTGTTTAAAAATTTCACTTTGTAATTGTAAAGGCTTAGAAGAATTCTAGGCTCTTCATAAATATTAGTTACTGTAATATATGTAATATATTACATGTAAAATATGTAATATAAACTTCAAAAATAATGTTATTTGTTATATTGTTCTTGAGCCTCTTCTCAAAGCAGTTGAGTATTAATCAAAATACAAAAAATTACTCAACAAGAAAAAAGAAAAACTTCCTTTTTTGCTATAAACTTTTTGGTTTACATGCCATTGTATCAAATTAATCCTAAAATCATTTATAAATTTATTAGCAACTTGGGCATTGAGAAGTTTAATTTTTACTTATCATCCATAACAAATTCAAACTTGGCTGTGCTGATATAAAAGGAATGTTAGTGAACAACTGAATCCCACAATCTATAGTTCAACCTCCAAAAAGGCACATTACCTCATATTCCTCCAAGTTTACTTCTTCAGGTTTTATCATTTCAAGTTTGGCTTGAGCAACTTTCATTATATTGTGACACCTTCAAATGAAAGAAAATAAAAAACAAAATCCATAAAACAGAGAAATGTGTTACACAAAAACTAAATTACCAAACACATACAAAAATGAAATCCATTGTCACTGAGCAATACATTTTTGGGGAAACAATTTGCAATAACCTTAAGTGAAAACTTATTTTTGGACCAATGTTAGATACATACAAAATATATAAAGAAGATAGCATCAATAATTCTAATTCAAATTTACTATGTCATATTTATACTTGGATAGAGCATATAAGTTGTTTCAATAAATGTACAAATTTACAAGTCACATGAGTGGATTTAAATACCAAATGTGTTGTTAGCTGATACCTTGAACACACACTGAAAGATGCAATAAAGATTGCAAAGGGAAAAAAATGAAGTGTGGTTTTTTTTTAAAAGAGTTTATTAAGTAAACTCAAGAGAAATTAAATCTTATTCTTCCAAATGGCATTATCCCTAAATAGCAAAAAGAGGGAATCCAAAATGTGCTTAATGTTTCATAGATGGAAACATTCCAAAGGATAGATCAGAATCACTGCTAAAGAAATCTCAACAAAATATAATGAGGTAATCACATGTATCTAACTCTTTCAAGCACAAGTATAATCAGATTATCAAAACAGATTAACTCCTTGCAGTCCTCAAGTCAGCTAACTGAAAAAGATTAAAAAGTCAATGCCACTACTCCATTAACATCTTTCCCAAATTCAACAGTACAAATGCACTGGAACATAGTGCAATGACAATCCAGATGATTAGTCATAATCAGCAAAAATTTAGCTCTTTGCAATCATATGCAACGAATAAGTAATGCCCATACACTTAAACCAAAAGTAATATCCAACACTCACTGGGCATCTACTATTGGGTATTGCACAAAACCATTTTTTTATTTAATATAATCTGAAATTGCACAGCTGGCACAAGGTGAGCCAGGATTTTAACCCACGTTTTGTTTCTCCTCATATTCTCTTCTACACATTTTTAAATTTAAATGTTTGAGACATTCATAAAAGGATAATCATTTATTTTAAAATTGAATTTGATTACAAGCAAGTCCAAGATACCATAAATGTTTCTGTGTTCTAGAATAACTGTCAGTGCCTTAGACTATCACTTGGGCCCTACATTTTTTTAAAATGGTAGTCATTCTCACTAGAGTAAATTTTAATTTTCACATTACTACTTTTATAGAAGATTCTAAAAGAAAACTTTTATTTTGATAAACCAAAATGAATTGAACCATTCTATGCCTTCTCTTTTTGTCAAAGGATGCTTAATTATTTTATTCATAAACGTGATTAAATACTTTTCTCAATAATTCTCAAGCAGGGGTGATTCTGCCTCCTTCCAAGGGATGTCTGGGAGTATCTGGAGAAATTCTGGGTTGTCAGAATTTGGGGGATGCTACAGGCATCTAGTAGAGGCCAGTAATACTGCTAAACATCCTACAATGCAATGGGCAGCCCCCACGACAAAGAATTGTCTGATTCAAATGGCCATAGTATTGAGGTTGAGAAATTCTTCTATTCTCTAAAATGGAGTCCTATAAAGAAAGTGATTACATTATATTCTTTTGCATATCCTTATATTGCTTAGTTTAGTATCTTGGTTCACAACTTAAATTTACTAAAATGATCTAAATTATTTTCAGTCCAAACTTTAAAAGGCCATGATTATAAATCCCAGAGAAATTAAAAGCCACAATTCAAATCAAGTGAAGTCAAATTTTGAATTGTATTTATTAAAAATGTGTTTGTGCATTTGTAAAATAAAGATTAAAAAAATTATAGTGGGGACTTTTTTTAAAAACAAGGAAAATTTTGAGCATATGCATTAGATATTTCATATTTTCAAATTACCTTTCATCAAAGCTCAAATTTTTATCTCCAAATTGTTCCAGCAATGTTTTCTCAATGATTTTCTTTGGTGTTTGGTTCTGGATAAAGTAGACCACCACATGATGTAAACGATAATCTGTTTCTGGTGGGGTGTCTTCTTGGGCCAACTTAACCAACCTTGAATACTCCAACTTAATTGCCTAGAAAATTCAACAAAAATGCTAATCTTGGTTAATTATAATAATTAAAATCCTTGAATAGTATAACTTGAATTATTCCTTCACTCAAATGTGGTTTATTTTCATTTTCAAGTTTTACAAACAAGATATTACATCTAAGAATTCTGTCCTATGATCCATAGTTTAAAGTTTTTTTTTCAAATAACTGCCTACATATGCCCTTCCATATCTCTTTCACTATACAAATGTTCTTTGTTTTCACACACAGAAGTAAACTAATACATACAAAGTTATCATATGAATAATCTTGTAAAATTTACATAACGAAAGCGTGGTCAAAGTATTCAATTCAGGAGTCATCGTAAGACTGAGATGCTAAGTTCTCCTATCCTGTTTTACATTTCTAGCATCAGTGTATCTCTGACATCCCAAATTCTAGGGTTGAAATGCAGCTCGTTAAAATACCCATATTTAAAAGAAAATGGTTGGCTCTCAAATGCATAGCAATATTACAATTAACTTTTTAGCTGGACAGCCCACAAATTAAGATTGAAACAGCAAGCCCTGATGTGGTAGCTACCATGGAACAAATCCATTGTTGCTTCAGCAATGCCTTAATTTTATTATTAATAATTACTAATGAGTATGTCACTAATGTGATACTTGATCTTACCTTTTTATTAAAAGAAATACTTCTTAATTTACAATTAATAAGAATGGGGAATAATTAATAATGCATATTTCTACATGTGAAAATTATTTGCTTATAGGAAGTATGTGTAGACTTATACATCAAATTCTGTGGTTCACAAGAAGCCCATATGATTAAAAATATTCATTTTATATCCATTTCTATTACACTTGTATCTAAATGCATGCTTTATTAAACACAAAAAATTGGGGGCTACATACAAAATATATTATAAAAATTCATTCTATTTGGAAAGGAATTTTTTTTTAAATGCAGACCTTTCTTAAAAGTCATTCTTGGCAATCTAAATACTATCACCTATGTGGGTGTATTTTGTAGAAGGGAGAAAATGTAATTGACAAACAGTAAATGAAATATTCTAATAATATAAGATGAGACTTCATTAAAGAGAAGGCTAATAAGTCCTTTCTATATAGTTTAGCATTATAAAGAGTAAGAGAATAACCTTAATAGCTAATACAAATGATTCTAAAATACTTTTCCCTTGAATAAACGAATTTTTTTTGGAAAAAGATACATATATGTCATTCCAAAATATTACTGTTGTAGTTTAAAAGTCATAAAAATTAACCCTTATTTGATATAAGATTCTCAAGGACCACTGCATGTCTAGTTAACCTATTTAAGCCTTGTTTAGAACTCTTAAAAAATCTTCCTATCTCTCAATTCGGAGAAAAAGAAAAGGCTTATATTCATTTGCTAACCAAACTATACAGAGCTTGAGAAATAAACAGAAACAATAAATTACTGTTTTTCCTGGTTATGGCCCTTAATTGTCATAGACAATTAGAAAACATTTTAAAATAAATATTTCAGACATGTTTTTGGTGAAAATTAATATGACCAAATTAAAATAAATTTGCATGTAGTTTCTCAAAATATGGTTTACCCAAAAGGGGTTATCACACTAAATGGTTATCCATTCTCCTACCTACTTTCAAAATAGATACTGAAATTTTTTATAAATAGCTATTAGATTTGTGGAAGCCCAGGGCCCTGGGATGTCCCCAACCCCCCCCTTAAATGAAACACAGCCCGAAGCACTGAGCCACCAACATAAACTGGACACTCACTAGTTAAAAAGTAATAGGTCTCCCTGAAGGAAAGAGTGTACAAATGGTACTGCAAACATTAATCCTCTCAAGGCTGTACACTCCCTTCCTGTGGTAACATCACCAAACATCCCATCTGTGTGCATCATGTAACTCTAGCAGAAACTCTGTTCTTATACCCTATGCAATGTCTTTGTTCTGAAAACCCTTACATCATCCCTCATTTTCTCATCTCTCTGCAGAACGCTATCTTCATTCTTTGGCCACCATCAAAGACCCTCTCCTGTAAGTCCCAATAAGCTCATGTCTAACCATTTGCCTGGTGTGCTCTTTGGTTTTAAGGCTGCCCCAACTCATGCCCTTCAAAGATGGGTTGAAACAAGAGTGCTGGAAAATATATCTTCTTTTACTCTAAGAATATGCTATTTACTTCTTGATTTTTCTCTAATATTCTCCTAATTTTCACAAGTTAAATTCAAAATCACATTACTCTTCAACCTATAGGTGTCTAAAGCAGTAGAAGCAGAAAGGCATTTCTAAATTTCTGGAAGTAATTTTTTCCAACGCAGAAAATTACTTTTCATCATCATCAATGAATTTCTCAAATATTTGTATTTAGGAGCTTAAGAAGTTTTCTGACTCTTAAAATATACTGGAATTATATCCTTTTCTTCACATTCTCAACAGATGTTCCATGCTGGTATATTTAGTACACAGCTCTACACAATTTGCCATATAAGTTAACACTGCTGAGTTGTCCAATTTGCCACACACTACTTTCACAGAATCCTGTTCTAGAATAATGTTTGTCCTTTCCATATTTTTTGGCAGTCTATCATGGTAATTATCTTAAGCATTTATCACAAACACTGCAATGAAACCACCATACATTTACTAAATGCAATGTGGTATTGACTATTAGGTGACAGAAATGCGTTGTATTTAATTTTTTTAACTTCTCTTTCACCAAACCTTTAATATGGCCCTGCTAATTAGGCCCAAATTTACCTATTCAGTCTTGTCTCCTATTCCTCTTCATCATGGATGTCCTGTCCCCAATGTCAGGATAGTCTCTCCACAATTACATATGCTTATTAAGTTCTCTACACATGTAATGCTACTTCTTGTTCACTCCCCATCTATCTACAGATAACGCAATCAAAAAGACTAGATTAAGTCTCTCTCTCCTTGGAAGGATTCTTCAGGTCTAAAGATCTAAATGATTTTCGACTTAGACTTTTTTTCTATTTTATTACATCATATATAAATTGTAACTTCTTAAATTTTATCCTGACATACCTATACACATACATTAGAAGTTACCAACAACACAAACATATAGTATATTCTGGAGGCAGGAAGATCTAATGGAAAATCAACTAGACTAAGATTCAGAATAGCTAGGTATACCACTACTAATTAATTCTGACATAAAACAAGTCACAGATCCTCTTAAGTCTTACTAATACTCTGAATGCTGAAATATGGTTAACTGCTTACAGAGAGGATATATATTTTTTAAATGGCCACAGACCATTAAAAAAAATTGTACCAGGGGATGAAGAAAACCTAGTTCAAATTCCAAAGGTTATAAATCTTATAGCCCATATTCTTTGACCACATGCAATAAAAATATAAATAAAAAGTAAAGATAACAAGGAAGCTAAAAACTAAGAAAATAAAAATAATTTAGAAGCAATAAAATAATGTGGCAATTTGATAAAAAGTCAAAGGCAGAAAGCCAAAAGGAAGACCAAAAATGAAGAGAAATTCAACACAAAGAAGGGTAAGGATACCAAAAATACAGAACAAGTTTTAAAATTTAAAACAATAATACATAAAACTTATTTCAATAATTTATAATACCTAGATTAAACAGATGATTATCTAGCACAATATAAATTACCAGAATTGCTCTAAGTAGAAAAACTAGAGACCCAGGAAAACAGAAAAACTGAGAAGGTAGCCCCGGAAATTGTAAGCCATAAAGGAATCAGGCCCACAATGTTATAGAGCTGTGCTGTTAAGTGAAATCTTCTAGGACCAGATGCTATCTTTGATACCCAAATTGCTCTAGAGTCTGAAAAAATGGAAAAGCCTTCTTAATGATTATATAAGTCTAGTATAATCTGAGTATCAAAAGTTGAAAAATACATAAAAAAGAAGCTATAGATCAATTTTATCTATGCACATAAATGCCAACACCCATGTCCATTTAGGTAAATAAACTGTATAGAGTACAAAAAGAAAATACCAGGAATGGATAGTGTTTGTAATGATTTTTAAAAAGTCTATCAATGTTAAGATTGTTACATTATCAGGACTAAGGAGGTATCTGTTCAGCAACTCAAAAAAAAAAAAATTATTAAATTCCAACACCTATAAGTTTAAAAGAAAACTTACCAAACTATGAATATGAAACGTGTTTTTTAAATTTACAAGGGGGCTCTACAAGGAACCAATACTATATGTTATACTTAATAATAAAACATTATAAACATTCTCATTAAAATCAGGAACTAGTCAAAGGAGCCTGTTAACATTATTTTGATATTTAACTATGTTCTGAAACCCCTAGTCAAGGCAATAAAATGGAAGTGAAATAAGAAATACAAATAAAGCAAATGATGAGTTAATTACTGGGAGAAGGTTTGCTGAAATAATCAAGAGAATCAACTGAAAAATTATTAGAAAACAAAAGAGTTCAGTCAAGGAACTGGATTATTATAGATATATATAATATATCTATCTTACTAATAATCTGTACTAAAAAGTAGAGCAAAATCATCCATTTCATAAAGGCATATTAAATGTTTTATGCCCCTTTTATTTGAACCTGTAATTGGCACTATACCCATTAAATATGTGTCTCAGAGAGTTAAATCTTCTGGCTGCTCATATGCTGGTTGAGCCCTGAATCTCAGCAGAGTTGCAGCCAACACCTACTCTTCAGTTCATTGGACTTGCCCAGGACAACAAAAGGATAATGATGATGGATAACACCCATTGCACAAAAAAACAAGTATCTACAACTGCAAGCAAGACAGTTCTACCCACCTGTCCCATGGGATCAAAGCCCCCTCAATCAGAAGTAGAGTAGGCATCACCATGCCAAAATACTCAAGATTGAGGAATGAACAAACATAAGGGGGTGGGGTACAACTATGTACTAAGGCAGACTTATCATTATTCTAGCAATGGAAGAACTTGCAATACTGATATAAAGGCAGTGGTCACCAGAGGTTCTGAGGGGAGGGAGACAGAAGGTATAATAACATGGAGCATTTCTGGGACACTGGAATTGTTACAGGCCATTACACATTTTGTCAAAACCTATAAAATGGCACACTGCAAAGTGTAAACCATAATGTAAACTATATACCATGGTTACTGGTAATGCTTCAATATGTATTCATCAATTATAATAAATGTACCACATTAATGAAAAATGTTAACGGGGAAAAGTGTGGGAGGGGGAGGGGTGCATATGGGAATTCCCTATATTTTCGATATAACATTTATGTAATCTAAAGCTTCTTTAAAAAAAAAAAGTTTTAAATTAGGATAGCATCTGAGGAGGGGTTTACTAAAGTGATTCATCAAAAAATATGAGACTCCATTTATTTTTAAGAACAAAAAACAAGCAAATACTTATCCTACAAAATATCAAGATATATTACAAATGGTCCATTGATATATATATATATCAATGCACTCTTCAAACAGACCTAGTTAAAAATGAGTTTTAGTATATGATAAAGATGGTATTAAAGATTTTAGTACCCAAATTTTATTTTCAGACAATTTGGATATTTCTGCATTTGGGGAACACTAAAATTCCATATTGAGCAATCTAAAAAAATAAAATAAAATCATAAAACTACTAGAACAATGAAAGGTTTGCATAATCTTGGGAGTGATCATATAGCCCCACATCTGTAAGAAAATACTGATATTTTATAAGATGAAAAAATTTCTGTACAGATGCCAAAAATAAATTTAAAAGAGAAATGATTAACCACAAAAAAATTATGAATTTTAAAACAAATTATCTTAGCAGGTCAAATGCTCATTTAATTAAAAATAAAAATAACTTAATATAAATAATATACAAAGGGGATGAAGTGGCAGTTAAAATAAGAAATAGAAACTGTCAAATGACTTTTAAAAAGATACTTGCCCTCAACAGAAGTCTAAGAAATATATTTTCAAAATGGGATTAGACTTTTTACCTATCATTTTGTCAGGTAACAAGCAACAGGAGTACAAATCTATATAATTATCTGAAGACAATTTGGCAATATTATCGATGTTTTAAGATTTGCAAGCACTTGTACTTGGCAATTCCACTTTGCTATGCTCACATGACTATGCAGCAACTGTACAAGAATGTTTCCAGCAATATTGGGAATAACCCAAATACACATCAATAATAATTATAATAGTGAATTTAATAATAATACTTAGCATTTTTAGTATTTACTATGTAAAAGATTGTGCCTTAAGAGTTGCACATGGATTATCTAATTTAAGTCTCAAGATAACTCCTCTTTTTAAATGAAAAAAAAAAAAAGGTCTTGGTAAATTGCCTAATATCACACAATTATTAAATAATAAAGCTAGGATTTAAAACTAGGCATTTGACCTTTGCTGTCTTGCTGGTAACAGCTAGCCTGGACACAGCTTCCTAACCTTAACCATGAATGGATTATAGTTGTGCTGAGCTCTGACCCCATCAGCACCTAGGGTGTCCAGAAGCTACAAGTTCCATCACTCTTGTACATGTATATCATTTTCCATAGTTTATCTCAGATGGAAAAGATTAGGATATCCTGTTCTAAGTGAATGTTTAACATGTAGTAAAACTCAATAGGAAATGAAGTATAGCCATGAAAAAAAATGAGATAAATCTATGATCTTGAATAATCATTCAACATAATATATGAAAATAGAATTACAGGGAAAAAAGAGCCAACAACAGAAAAAGTATAATCTTATTTTTATTTAAATTATATATTTACGCATGAATATTTGAGTATAAGTCATTCCTGTTTGTCTGTCTACCTAGGAGGATATATAAGAAACAATCAATAGAAGCTAACTGTAGAGTGAGAAATTGAGAAGTGAGAAGGAAAAAGGTTATTTTACATGCCTTGGTATTTTATGTTTTATTTGTTTAAATATCACTCTCTCCAAGAAGCCTTCTAAATACTCTTTTCACATTATATGCTTTCCTTCCATGTCAAACTGCTCTGACATATTGATTACAACTCTAATTAATGTTTGCTTCCACACTAGACAATAAGCTTCACTAAGTAGGAGCTCAGTTCATAATATTCCCAGTTATATCCATTGGATTTAGGTCAGTGCTTACATATAAGCAGGTATTAAATATTTGCTGAGTATGCTCATCAACAGGAGAATGGAAAAATAAATGATAGTATATTCATAAAATGGAACCATAATTAGAATGACCAAAGTTCAACTATATCATAGCCAGATATAAAATCACATAGAGTGTGTGTGCGTGTGTATATAAAGTTCAACAAGAAAACTAATTCAGAAGTCTAGAAAATGGTTACTTTTGGGTAAGAGGGAGAGAGTAGTGATCAGGAAGGTGGAACAAAGGTTGCTTCTAGTCTACTGGTATATGTTCTACTACTTGGCTTGGTTGGTGGTTACATGGATGTTCATTTACTCTGTGATCATTCACTGAGCTGTACACTTATTATCGGTGCAGTTTTCAGCCTATTTTATATCTTAATAAATAAATTTTATATCTTTTGCATAAATGGAGAAAAATAATAAAAGCTATTTCAAAACAGGTGAGTTATGTTAATTGGTGACAATTATGAAAAAACTAATAAAAAGAAACTTCATTAATACTCAAGTTTTATTACTTCATTAAAATCTTCAGGGTACTTTAATAGTTATATGCAACATAATTACAAAAGAAATTTTAAATGTCTTTCAAAGTAAATTTAAAAAGTATAATAATCCCACAATTATAATACCTCCCCACCTCATCTCCCTGCACAAACAAGCAACCAGTGCTCTGAAAATATTACTCTTTTTCCCTTCTGACTTTAATTTCTGCTCATGATAGTAGCCCTGGATTTCTTTTATATGATACAAACTTCATTCTTTAAACCATTATTATTTGGGGATTTTCATGTTACTCATGGTGGAAACTAATTCAAACAAAGTCAATTTGGAAGAAGGACCCAGGTAAATGCAGTCCAGTGTTTTCCTCTTTTATTTTTCTGGTCTGCCGCCTATTAACTCTTTAATACTATATGTTTACAGGTGGCAGACTCCCTCATGTGAGAATCCATGACTGAAAGACTTCCTGTGATTGGAGGGAAAAGGGGATAGGGCATGAGTAGCCCTACCTAATTCAGAGGTTAAACATTACCAAGTCCTCTTCCCCAGATTGAGGTTTTCATTCTCCAACTTAGCTTTTTTTTTTGCGTTGCAGTTTCAAAATTTTATTGTATTCACAATTTGAGATTAAGTAAAATCCAAATTAAGCCTGTATTATAATAATTCTGATTTGAAGTTTTGCATTATATCTGACATAAAATCTGTAAAATAAAGTATTTTAATGGCATCATTAAACAACACATAAGAATACAAAGTTTAACTGAAAAGTAATATTGCTGAATAATGATAGTAAAAATTGGCAGAAGAACTCTTCATTGACCTTTTTGATATTGAATCATTTGAAGAATGTGAGTACTTTTTAGATATTATTAGTAATTTAATTTTGTAACAGAAAATTCTTATTATATACTTTCAAGTTTCTAGACCAGTTTCAATGAAAAGTGTGAGAAGATTGCAAGGCAAGTTGTTTAAAGATTGTTTCTATTTATGTCTGCTTCTTTGTATTAATGCAAGAAAATCTTTTTAACAACTTGAAGATTAATATCGCACAACTATATTGTGATTCATGAAATGGGAATCATCCCATCCAGAAATGAGAAAGGACCTTCAAAGAATGATAGAATGGGCAGGGTTTAAACCACCAGGCTTATATAAACAGAAAGGAAGTTTACAGTATAAGTGACTCCATTAACAGTATCAAGATACCAACTTAGCTTTTAATCAGTAATAAAACTGATATTTTCATGACACGATCTTATCACTATCAAACATATTTAACACTAAAAAACTGAGCTGATCATAATGCATAAGAAAATCCTTTTTAGGTGTATTTTTCTCTAAATTTATAGTAAACTAAGCACTAAAAAGAGTAAAATAACATACATACTAGTTTCAATTTAGGGAAAAACAGCTACCATGTCTTAGATACTGCATTATGTGCACATTTTGTTAATTAATACTAAGAGCTAATAATGATTAGAATCAGTTGTCAAATAAATGTAGACTATGTGAATAGGCCAATAACAGGAAAGCTCTCAAATTCATTTACTAAAGCTAACATAACCCTAGCATCCAACCTGATGAAGATAAGCCCCAAGAGGAAAAATATATAAACTAAATGCATCCATTAATATAGAGTGCGGTATGCCCAAATAAGATACAAGCAAGTTAAATGTAAATAGTGATACATTTGAATTTTTAAAATAAAAATGTACTAAAAAACCATTTTAGAAAAATATTGAAGAAAAGTTACATAACCTTGCGTTAAAGTAGACCTTTTAATATAATCAAGAAATTCCAGAAGCCATAAAAGGGGAAAATAGATTGATAGCATTATATATTTAAAACTCTTTACGCGGGCTTTTTTGGGACTTTGGGAGTTGTCCTGAGTGGCGAAGCGGTGACAGATTCCATCAGAATATACCAGAATAGGCCATTTTCCATCAGAATATACCATGCAGAACTGGGTGGGAGAGAGTGTGGTCTGTGATGTGAACTGTGGTCTATGCTCGGTGGCAAGGCCCCAGGATGTGTATATCCATTGCGGGTGTTGTACCACACGGATGAGGAATGGTTGTGTGGGATGTTGTTGGAGGTGTGGGCGGTGGGGAACATGGGAATCCCCTTAATTTCTGAGTAATATTTAGGTAATCTAGGCACCTTTAAAAAAAAA
>JAQZBX010005058.1:29747-51184 GCA_029593785.1 Cabassous unicinctus | reverse complement strand
AACCAAAGAGAGAAAGAAAAGAAGCATCAGATCCAGAAGGCATGGCCAAAGGCTCCCAATCCCATCCATGCAGTGTCTGTGCCGTTCAGGTCAGCCTGACCAAGCGGTGGATGAAGCATGGCAGTGAGGAGGGGGTGGAGCTGTGAGAGAACACCTGAGACCCAGACCAAGAATAGGCCCCAGGTGCCAGATGCTGCATCATCACTCTTGGTATTACCATTTATGCAGAATGATACCGACAAAAGTCAGGTGATGGAATGAAGTATTTTGATTCCTAATTGAGCTGCTGAAGTCTCTAGATTACTCAGGGAAAAAATGAAACATAACAGAAAGGGGCATTTTTATCAGGTCTGGTGGTTTGGGGTGCATGGAGGATGGAGAACTCTGCTATTCCAAACTGGGATTACAGATCAGAATCAAAAGAAAGAATTCCGCTTTTTTTTTTTACTCAAGAACCATTGCTATATGACTACAGGGTCATCTATTTTATTTGGGGGATATGTTATTAAATTCAGGGATCTCGTCTCTCATTTTACATGTGTTTGCCAATGCTTTCCTTACCACTGGGCTCCTGGGAAAGTTATATCCTTACGATTCTTAAATCGCCAGTGTTTTGAAGACTGGTTGACTACATGGTTAACTTGGACGGCTAGTCCAAGTCTCATTGCCTGCATTGCTCGGCTGGGGAAGAAGAAACCGGCTTGATGAGTTGCCAGGGTTCCTTTGGGTTTTGAACAAATTGCTCTAATGAGAAGTCACCATTCTGCTTCCCAGTGTCATTAAGAAGCCCCAAGTGAAGGAATGATATTAGTTTTCTTTCACTTAGAGAGTGTAGGCCACCAACAACTGGAGAGAAGAAAACTGAAATGTGGTTAATGGGCCAATTTGGTGACCCATTTGGGAACCCAGACATTTTGCCTGCTGCCAAGCTCTCTTGAATTTGTATGATACAGAAACAGACCAAGAAGGGCTTGGTGGGAAGAATAGTAGATCAATGCATTAGTTCATTCTATTAAGGAGAAAAAGAAAAGGCATAGTTCAGATTTCTTTCTTTTAAAACTAATTTCTGCAACTCACAGGCATAGGGATTGCATAGCACTCTTTTGTTCAGAAAGCTGGAAAGCCTCGCAGCAGGGAAAGGTCAAGTTTTATGTAAGGAAATTTGAACCAATAATCAGCCTTTCACCTCAACGATGTCTGTTGTATTAAAAACTTAATAAATATTAATTATATGTTCAGGCTATTCTCATTTCATTTTATAGCTCTAACTCACCTGAATCTTTTTGAAGTCTGTTCAGAAAGGACCATTTTTCTTTTATAAGATGGCCGGTAGTATGAGATGGCTTTCAATGTTTTGTGTTTTCTTTCCAGTTCTGAGGTTAAAACAAAATTTGACTATATCTTAAAATCTAACTGAATTGGTTTCCTTTCACCATGGACAATGAATGAAGGCAGATCTGACAGGAAAGTAGAGACCATACAGAGGTTGAAATTCCACCCTAGAGCCAATATCTTCTTTCATTATATGACAGAAGGAAAAACCACTTCCTAACCAAAATTTCAATTGTTCACCCTTGTACCAACTTCCCTCTTTCTACAGTGTTAGGCTTTAATAGACATGGGAAGCAGGTTATGGGGATTGACCTTCTAGCATGGACATTTGTGCTTTTTCTTGGCCAGCATCCATTCCCCTTTCTTCTGACAGCAAAACCATAATTTATGGAAGATTTACCCCATCCTCATCCTTAGCTGCTGTCGTTTGGGTGGGTGGCTCCAGGAGCAAGGAAATGGCCCAGGTCTGTGTGGACAATCAGGGCATCAAATGCCCTCAGCCTGTTGATGGACTCAGGGATGTACATGTGAACCAGGCCTAGGCAGTCAGCACACTCTCCATTTTATAGGCTAGGGTGGTAGCTTAAAGATGTGCACACAACCAGGTTAGTTCAGTAAAAATCAGAACAAGGCTAGCCATTTGAAAAGGGAATCTCTCTTTCTGATAGGCTTGAAACTGGAAAGTCAGCCTGGAGCTGATGGGGACCACTCACAGAGAAGCCCTGCCTGAGAGTGAAGCCCACATGGAAGAGAGCAGAAAACTTAGTTCTGATGAGCCCCCTAATCCAGCTCGTTGGTAGGCCACCTTTACCTCTAAACCTTCCGGAGATGTGAGCCAGTAAATCCCCACTTTACTTGAGTCAGTTTGAATTGAGTTTCTGTCACTTGCAGATATTAATACACTATCCGCTTCCAAAATATGATTAATCTATTCAATAAATATTCATGTTTTTCTATCTCTTATTGCCTTGATATTATACTTGACTATATGAAGATGATTTTTTAAAGGTCTGGTCTGGTGGGTAACATGCATTTGGGGAAATGAGATATGAGACAACTGGAATATAAATGCAAAACAACATATGCAAAAATATAGGATTGAGCGTCCCAATAAATGCACTGAGATGCACTGAGAGTACGCCAACTTGGAGGATACTGGGAAAGGTTTATTTGGGCAGTGGAGGTTTGAATTCGACCCAAAAGGGAAAAGGAATTCGGATTGGTGGAGAGTAAGGGAGAGTTGTTCAAGTGAGAGAAACAGCCTTGGTGGAGATCTCAGGAGTGGAAAGGTGTGGTGAGTGGTTAGGGCGTTGTATAGCGATGCGTATGACTGGCGTGCGAAAGGACAAAGTTGGGCTAGAGAAGGTTTTGATTTGTACGTGCCCCAAACTGAGCAAGAATTCAGATGCTCAAATGGTATTTTGCAGTCTTTTGTCAGTAATGAAAAGATATAGTGAAAGATGGAAGACAAATAGGCAGAGGAAAAAATAAGGATCTGTTGCACTACTATAGGGATGTATTGATAAGGATATGCTGGCTGGGAGGTTAATGAGGAAGAGAGAATACGAGGCTTTGAAGCAAGACTGGCAGTCCTCAGGGAATGATCAGAAATAGGGGAAGAGAGGAATAAAACGTTGATGCCATGGTTTTAATAAATTTTGGATTTGAGAAATAAAGAATGAGAAATCAGCTTAAAGGAAAATATACTGTTTGTTTTTAGACATAAGATCAAATCTATTATGGGACATAATATTTTTGTTAAAATAAAGTCCTGTAGGAAGCTGGAAATGTGGACGTAAACCACAGAGAAAGTTAAAATGTGGACCTGAGGATCATTGCCATAATGTCTTTGGCCAAAGTCCTCAGAAGCATAGATTCTCTAAGGAAATGATTTTAGGTGGAAAGGAACCCAGATTGAGCCTTAAGTTTCAAGGGTACTCCCAGGCAGGACTGAAAAAAGAAAGAGAAAACACCTTCAGAGGACTTTCAGGGAAGGAGAATTAAGTATGAAATATTTCTAAAAGTTGCAGTGAAAGGTTTTGTTAGGATAGAGAAGACTAAGGTGTAATTATTTCTCAAAGCCAGGTATACAAGTGAGAGAAAGGGAGTGAGTCAAATACAGGAAATGGGATTAACTTACTGTGAAAAATGTTTCTCCTTGGGAAAAGGGGCACACATTTATGAAATAAAGAATGTACATGGAGGGGAGCAGATATAGCTCAAGTGGCTGAGCGCTTGCTTCTCATGTATGAGGTCCTGGTTTCAATCCCTGGTGCTTCCTAAAAAAAAAAGAATATACGTGGACAAAAATGAAACCAAAATCAGTTTGTACAGTACACTGCTCTTAAAATACATTTCCCAAATGAGCTTATATATGCATATTTATGTACACATATATCTAATTTAATAGTTTGTAGGCATGTATTGGTACACAGAACACAAATGCATTAGGAGAGTGTGTGGATAATGTGTGTGAATGTAGGGTACATGACGCTAGAGAAGCAATCCAGACAGAATTACTCTACATGAATGACAGCATGTGTGGCTTGTTGCCATTGGCAGCACAATGCATGTTGCAAACCAAATCAAATTTTTATTTCAGTTTTCTTGTCTCTGATCTCACAAGGAACACACAGAGAAGCTTGCAATCCCCACTCAAGTCAAGACATCCACTAAGACTTCCAAAGAGAAGCAGAGTTTGTCTGAGTTGGTCCCTCAAAGTTATCACTGTGGTTTCTGAGGAAAGAGATATGAGACATGGAAGTTGATTGTACATATTAGTCGAGGGATGACTTCACAGAATTTTGGAAGGATAAAACATCTAGACACATATCCACACCCACATCCCACCCATACACGCATGGAGAGAGTCACGTTTAATAAGATCCAGACAGATTTGACTTTAAAAATATATCTGAGCTTTTAAGAGAATCCATGCTGGCTCTAGTTCAACCCTTTCAATAGTAACTGATTCAGCCCATCTTCTATATGCATCTGTTTTGCATCCCTGAAATAGAGTCCTTCAGTCTCCTACAACAGAAAGGTCTGTGAAGCTAAAGATAGGCTCTATGTTTCCTGTGCCTTGAAAATATTATCCAGGCAGAACGTGGTGGGTCCTCTACCTCCTTCTCTGTGGCCTTGTCCCAGCAGCTCTGCCTCAGGAATGCCTGTTAAAGGGAGACATTGCCTTCCTTGGACTTAGGTAATTCCCTGAGCCAAAACCAGAGTAGTTATGTTTCTGAAAACCTGGGATGTGCTAAGAGGATTTTTGGCTTCCAGCCCATGTATTGAAAGACTCTTAAGGCTTTTTGTGCCCCCCCTCCTGCCAAATCCTGACAAAATGAAAAAAGGACCCTGAGAAATGAGCTCAAAGAAGAAAAAGAGATGGATAAAAGGGACAAGTGAGAAAAGGGAGAGGAGAGAGAAAGGATGAGGGAACTGAAGGTTGGAAAGAAGGAAGCAATAAAGAGAGGGAAGGAAGTAAAGAAAGGAGGGAGGAAGGAAGGAAGGAAGGAAGGAAGGAAGAAAAAGAAAGAAAACAAAGAGGAAGAAAAAGAGACAGAGACAGGAAGAGAGTGAATCAAGACAACAGTAAAAAATTTCATGAGAGAGACAGGGAAACAAAAAATTCCTCTGAAAGAAATTTCAGGGAATTTCTGAAAGAGAGGGTCAGGGAGGAAGGGGGAGGAGAGGTTGTCTGGAGTAGCTCATCTGAACAAAATCAGACTTCCCACAGGCAGCTGCTGCGGTGGCCCAATCCATCATTCACATCTCAAGCTCCCACGATCAATGGAAAAGTCAGTCATTTGACCATCCATGTAACATCAGAATCATTATGAACCGAACACCAGAGACCGGCATATTGAACTCCTCTGTTTGCACCAGAGGTAAGGAATGCTGAACAAACAGGCTCCACAAACTGCGCTTCAGGGTGTGTGTGCTTGGTTTTGGATGGGGCTGTTTTCTCTGTGCTCTACAAAAGTCATAAGACAAATGAGGTTCTTAGGAGATGCCTTTCATCAAGTCATTCATCCCCATGCTGAACAGCATGACCACGTGACTTCCCATGGCATATAAAGTCCAGTCCAGAACCTACAACGTGGCCTCACAACTGTCCTTAATCTGTCCCCAGTGACCTTCTAATCACCAAATCCAATAGGCTGAGCTTTTCTCTCTCTTGCATCTGATGCTGTAATAATTCTCTCCCCTCTTTCCAGTTCTACTCACAATTGGGTGACCAGCCATCTGGGTTTGCTCAGTCTGAGGGTTTTCTGGCATTGGTGGGGGGACTTCTGGTGCTAAAACAGGAAAGTTCCATGCAAACCAGGACCAGTTGGTCACCCTACCTCCCCTCACTAATCTTCTCTTCCCAACCCCCCAGTTAGGCTCCTCTGCCTCAGATTCAACAAGTCCCTCGCAGAGGTACAGGGTCAAATGGATACGTGGTGTTTTCACATAGCTGCTATTGCTATTGTCTTTCTCAAGTCTCTTTTTTGCCTTTTCAGGGCCAACTTGAGCTTTATCTTCTCTAGCCATTTCTGTTTTCTCTTTATTTTTATAATATATGATTAATACTTTATTTTATTGTATCCTAATTTTATTATCCTAATTTTTGTACATAAATCATATAAGTTTTTGAAATTATGGCATTAGAATCAAATAGATCTGGGTTTTGAGTTCCAGCTACACCATTAATTAGCTAACATTTATTGGGCACTTACTGTGGAGAGCCAATAGTCCAATTGCTTTACATAGAGTGTCTCATTTATACTTTGCAACTTCATGAGGAACCATTTTACAAGATGAGGAAAATGAGACCCAGAGATATTAAATAACATGACTGCAAAAACCTGGTAGGTGGGATTTGACTTCAGCTGTCTGAATGCAGAGCTCATGCTTTTAGCTACTCACTGTGAAGTCTTGTGCGGTTAGGCTGCAATATAAGTGAGATTACATATGATGTGGCTGTTTCAAGAAAATCTCTTAATACTCTAAAGTTTAGGTGGCTGATAACCAAAGCTGTCCTTTCCATAAATTTTCTTCTCATTTGCTCATAATCTGCCCAGAATGTCTGAACAAAAGCCCCATTGGCCTTCAGAGATTCACAGGTGGAGACTCCAGAGCCCATTAGAGCTTCATGCTCATGCATCTTGTGGCATTCTCCCCTTATACCGTGTCCCCCAACTCTCCCCTTGGCCTCAAACCGTTGTATTCCCCCCACCCCAAGTAAATATTTTATCTTTCACAAGCAGCTGGAAGTAGAGAGGTATACTAGCAGCAGCCTCGGTCAATCCTGTTTAAATATTGATCACAAACATCGTTAAAATAAAAGTCTATCGACTCAGCTGGTGACTCTGCAGCTTCAACACTTTGCAGAATGCAATTTTCCATGTGCGGTGACTCCAAGCAACTTGCTTGAGTTATGATGTTAATAAGCAAGGCACCTCCTTTGGGAGAGCTCTAGTGTCCTGGAAGCAGCTGCAGAAATGTACCAGCCCTTTGGTTAGAGGCAGTTACAAAGTCCCATCCCCGCCTCCCTCCCCCATCCTTATTATCCCAATAGGTTGGCTTCCAGGGTGCCAACTTCTGACCTTTGGAAGCCGAGTTGGCATACTTCCAAAAGTTGGAAGTGGGTTTCTTTTGCGGCTTTGAAAACAGAAGGGTAAAATGATGCAAAAGGGGAGTTAGTTGTAAGAAATCTGACAAGACTGGGCTGAGTCCATTACTCTGGGAAAGTAGTTCTCAAACCTTAGCATGTAACAGAATCACGTGGAGGATTTTAAAAAACAGACTGCCAGGGCCCACCTTCAGAATTTCTGATTCCTGGAGATGCTGCTGCTGGTGATTCAGGGAGGGCTTTGAGACCCTTACCTACACCTGAGCAAAGACAGCAGCTGGCCGTGAGAACAATATGCCCTCAGGATGCCTTCAGGTATTCGCATCCCCAATTTTTACACCTTAGAACTCATCTAGCCAGTGGTTTTCAACCTCTTTTGTTGATGGGGAACCTCATTGTAAAGATATTCCATGTGGAGACCCAAAATACAAGAGAGCAGGACAGCTCTACACTGGCTGAAGTGAGAGCAGAAGGCGTAGTGCACCCTGTGCCTGCCCCCCCCCGCCCCCGCAGAGCACAGTGGTTCTGAGGAGCATATTTGAAAAGCACCAATTTGTTCCAAATTCCCTTATTTTATGAATGAGGCAACTGAAATCCCAAATAAAGACATGACTAACCTGGGGAGAGCCAGGATGGGAGCCCAAACTTCCCCTTTTCCCAGAAGAGCAACTACATCTAGTGGATAATGGGTTGTTGGCTACTTGTAGTAAGACAGTGAGTGAGGTAAAGGTACCTTCCTGAGGAAAATTCATCTAGACCTCTGTCCTGCGGGAGACTGTATCTTTCACACTCTCCTGGGCGGGAGAAAGGACATTCGGGGCCTGAGTTCCCGAAAGTTTTTCCAAGCAGCCTGGCTGTGGGAATTCACTCACATTCTGTTCCTAGAGTGTGCCCAGCCTATCCTTAACTCCAACCTGCAGACAAAGAGAGACTCTGGAGAAGGGAGTGACCACGTGGAAGGGCGAAGCCCTGTTGGTGAGAAAAGCATAGCCTGGGTGGCAGGAGGTATAGCTCACACCTAGCACATAGCTCTAATTGACAGATTCTACGACAAAGATGATAAGTTGATCTGCTTTTCAAGGCTTCTTACGTGGAAATCTAGGTAAGTGGAGCGATTGGCCAGGAGTGGAGAAAAGGGCTAAGTACAGAATCAAAGCAGCTGGAAGCCAGCCAAGGTGAGACAGCCTGCCTAGCTCCCTGTCTCTGACCTGTGTTTCCCCTTTGCCCTCCCACTTGGAACCATGGCAAATCCAGGGAACCCCGAGTAAGCACTTTCAGATAGTCACCCACTGGGTTTCCAAAAGGAAAGTTAAACTGAATCCCCTGCATGACAATTTCCCCCTGAAATGGAACAGAGCACAATAGAAGAGTTCCCATTAACTCGTTTTACACTGAAACAGTCACAGACGCCGACTGTTTCAGTCCTCTGGTGCCAAATGGCACTGAGACGGCGACTCAGGTGGCAGGGAAAAGTAAAGAGTGCTCGAGCTTCATGCATATATATCTTTTTGCTTTGGAGAGCAATGCCGGCTATTTATGAAGCTGTATCCCCCATATAAAGAGAGGAATGGCTGCGCCAAGTGGATTTCCATTATCTGGTTTGGATCTGGGTTTGCATATGAAAGCAACTAAAAGGCAAGTAGATATGCTTTCCTCCCATCCAGCAAAGCCTATCCATTTTGTTCCCTTCCAACTCTCTCAGTTCTACAGCCAACTCTTTCTATGCTAGTGATTTTTCAGGAGTCCTGCAGTGTGGAGATGAGGCCTTCTGTGGCTCCTTTCACCACAGCATTAACAGGACCAACCAATTCTCATTTATCTCTGAGGATATATGGGGAGGTGGGGGAGGGGGGGAGTGTTGAAAGCCTCAGGACTTTTGATTGGAATAAACGGTTCCAAATGCTCTGTTAGAGTTCCTGGTCCTTATTTGAAACAGCTAACACACTGAACTTAGTTTGCTGTAAGTTTCATTCCACTTGAATGCAAAGTCTATATTGCTTCTATATTATCCAAAAAGAATGAATAAATGATAATTAAATGACAAAATCTCTTTTAGGGAAACATAGAGAATGCTTGAAAGGATCTTTGGAAGGAATTTAATCTGGGCAAGACAGAGGCTGAACTGCCTCCCCGCTCCTCAAACACACAGAGCATGTCCCTGCCTCAGGGCCTTTGCACTTACTTTCATTTTACATTCTTCCCCCAAAACCCATATGTCTTTCTTTCTTCATTAAAGTCTCTGTTCAAATGTCAATACCTCAGGAAGTCCTTCCCTAATCATGCTTTCTAAAATGGCACCATAAATCACTCTCTCTAATATAGTGTCAATATTATTGTCTCATTTTATTTTACTCATAGCACTTAACACTTGATATTCTATTTCATTTTTATGTTTTTAATTCTTATTGGCCAGTTTCCTCATGGTATGAAAGTTCCATGAAGTTGGGGTTTGCTTGCTTTGTTCTATATTATATCCTGAGTGCCCGGAACCATGAAGTGAACTTATTAGTTGCTCAGTAAAGATCTGTTGAATGAATGAATTCTAGAGATGGCAGTCTCTTTTTTTAGAAAACCCCAGAGAACCTGCCTTTGTAAACTGTAAAGTACCATATAGATATATATACTTATTAATGTTATGAGTCTCCATTTTCAAGACTTCCATGTTGAAAAGCATTCTCTTTCAATTTACAATTTCCTATTGCAAGTAAGATCTTTTCTTACTTTTTTCTTACTTTAGTAAGTTTTTAGGCATCTTCTTCAATGAAAAAAAAAAGCAACAACAAATTCCTGTTTGTTTTCAAGAGTTGGCACATTTGATAGAGTGTCTGTCAGTAGGGAAGGTGGGAGAAGAGGAGCCATGTTTTCCCTAACATTCCCAGAATTACCAATCCTGGGAAATGTCTAATTCCTTTGTTTCAGTATTACCAAATGACCCTCCTTTCTCAGAAATTCCCAGATCTTATTTCATGTGAGCCTCTCAACAGCCATGAGAGAGGGACTGTTATTATCCTCATTTACTGGGGAAAAAGCAGATTCTGAGGGATTGAGTGAGTTAGCCACAGCCACAGAACCTTGGCAACTGGGAATGGAATGAGTTACTGGAAAGAAGTAGACTTCTGACTCAGATACCTAGGTCCCAAGTTCAGTATGCCTTCTTTTCAATCATGGGGCCACTTCTGAGGAATGTGAATGTGAATATGTGAATACCAGAGAAGGTAAAGTCTTTGTATTTGCCTACCTGGGCACTTATTTAATAAATTCCTATTGCTTTTCTAGCAGCTCTTGCAATGAGGAACCAAGTAAACATTTTGTCTCCTCACACCAGCCTCTGTAGTTAAGGGAATTCCAATAGTCCAGAAAGAAAAAAAAAACATCCAGAAATCAATCAGAGAGCATTAACAGACTACCCTTGTCAATAGTCTACAAAAAAAAGTAAATCCTCCCCTCTGCACAGACTTGCCATTCTGCCCAGCAGGATCGGTTACCTGAGGGTGAAATGGGGAGGCAGAAGCTAGTGTGTACCTTAGAGGAAAGTCAAGCACAGCCTTAGAAAACCCAACAGCAATAAGGACACCTCCTTCCAGCCTGGTATGCATCCTGTGGCGAAAGCATGAATTAACCAGGTGAGGAGCAGAGGCTCCATACCAGCTCTGCTGGGTGCAAAGCTGCTGCACCGTAATTACATGACTCAGGGCTTATGTCTAGTTGGAGGTCAGGTGCCCCAGGCCTCCTCTAGCTGAAAAGCACAGTTGTCAAGGCAGCTGCTGCTTTCCCAGTGGGAGATAGTCCTCTTAGGAAATGGTTTATCTGGTGATACCCCAAACAGTCAGCTTGATGCTGTTATTCTGCTCCTGGTATCCAATATTAATCACGCAGGTGGAGCTCAGTGATGGCTCAAACCCTAGAAGGGACTTCCAGGGTTCCAATAAGGGGAAGACTAATTTACAAGAGAGACTGTGGTCTTTTGAAGGCAAAATTCATAAAGTGGAAGGAACGTGAATGCCAGGCTCTTTGAATGACAAACTGTAAGTTAAGTTTTGCCGGGGACCTATCATGCATCTAGAAAATAGTGTTACCACTTTGGGGTTTGCAAATAAGGATGCAAAATGGCCCTTGCACTCCAGGAGCTTATAGTCTAGGTGAAGGGAGAAATTAAAACATGTACTGTATTTAAATGAAATAGAATAAAACAGAGTGTTAAATTGAATTTTTAATAAGTGCCAAAGGGGCATTTGATAAGCGAACATTTGGCACATTAAATAAGTGCCAAACGGATTCAGAGAATGGTCATGGAAGGAAGGCTTCATGGGCAAGATGGAGCCTGAAATGTGCACCTTGAATCATGCATGGAATTTTACCAGAAGTAGAGGCATAGAGAAGATTTTAGAGGGGGCAACCTGGGACAAAATGAGACCAATCCATTCCATTCCATTCCATTCCATTCCATTCCATTCCATTCCAACAGATAGCTTTTGTCCCATAAAACTTCATAGCTTAAAACAACTATTTATTTGGCTCACTGGTTTATGGGGTTGTTTTTCTAGACCAATGGTTCCCAACTGGAAGTGACTTTTCCCCCTAGGGGATATTTTACAGTGCCCAAAGATATTTTGGATTTTAAAAACTGGGGGAAGGTGCTAATGGAATCTAGTGGATAGAGGTCAGGGATGCTGCTAAGCCTCCTATAATGCATAGAACACTCCTTCAACAAAGAATTATCTGGCCCAAAATGTCAATAATGCCAAGGTTGAGATAGCCTGTTCTAGATTGGTTCAGGCTCAGCTGATTTCAAATGAGCTCGCTCACACATTTGCAGAGTGCTGGTGAGTTGGCTGGGGGTGGTAGGAGGTGGGTGGTTCTGGATAGGCTTTACTCACATATCTGGTGGTTGGCTTGCAGTCTGGGGTACAGATAACTAGGTCACGTGTCTTTCTTCATCCATAGTCTGACCCAGGTTTGCTCACATGATGGTAAGTGGCCCCAAGAGCACAAGAGAGGGCAAGCTCCAATACTCAAACATTTTCAAATCTTTGCTGGTGTCATGTTTGCTGTTGTACCATTGACCTTTGAATCACATGGATTCAGGGAGGCAAGAACAAATGGAGGACCATTATGGCAGAAATCTACCACAACTTAATTAAAAGAAAATGCTCATCATGACTTACTAAATTTATCTCATGACCTACAAATGGATTGCTACCTGCAGACTGAGAGATACTTCTTTAGACGAGACCGTTTGCAAGCTATTCAGATGAATTTATCTTTGTATTCACAGGATATTTGTCAAGGTCACATGCATAGTAGGTGCTCAATACATATTTTATACGCGACAATGAAAAATTTGAGGTGTCAGTAGAGACACTTGCCTGGCCTGGAATGGACATCCTATAAGAGAAGGTTGACTAGTCAAAGTGGAGCAAGATTATGGCACCCCTAAAATGCCAAGCAAGGAAGCATTCTTAAATCAGCTGTCTGGATGAAGACTGAAGCTACCAAATTATCAATCAAGCCTATGTCTCAGATTTGTAGAATCCTTCATAATTATACTTCACCTCTTATTGCTCCATCCACTAAAAGAGTTAAAATTCCTAAGCCTTCCTTATCTATTAAGGACATAATGACCAAAAACACTTAACAATGGTTGAAAGAAAAAAAATCATGAAAATTCAAGAAGCTGAAAATCTGTTCAGTTTCTCAGAGAAACTTTTTGCTTCTTCTTGGAGAAAATCTGAAACCACATGGGCATAAGATCAAAGAACACTTTTACAAAGGATCCAGAAAAGCTAGCTTTTGGTTAATTTGGAATCAAGCAAGCCATACTTTTTGCCATTGGGAAGTTAAGATGTTCTGTGGGTGAGCCTCTTAAAGGGTAAGAGATGGGGAGACAATTCTGCTGTGGTCTCATCCATCTCTGACCTGGTGCATACTATAGGACAAGTCCCTGTTCCTCTCTGTACCTCAGTTTCTTCATTTGTAACATGAGATGGTGAGGGTGAATGACTGTGAAGGGCCCTTCCCGCCAGCAAATTCTGGTAGCCTGTGCATCACCTGTGTCTCTTGTGGCTGTGAGAAATTCTAACCCTGTCTCCTCCCTTAAAACATTCTTTCAGGCATTGTCCTGTCAATCACAGGGTGAGAGTGGGAGTCTTCCTGTCTATTCCCTGGTGGGAAATTACAAGCAGAAAATGAATCCAGCTCTTTAAACCACATCCCCCTCCACGCAACATCTGACGGAGAAGGCCTCTCACTTTCCTTCTGGCTTCCACATGTCATGGAACCTGTTGCCACATGATTCAATCCCCCATTCCCATTAAAGTTAACCATCCCTTAGAAAATGAATGCACAGTTAACAGAGTGATAAGTTGATGCTTAAACTTTAAGCAGATTGCTTCCAGCTAATCTCAGTTAAGTGGCAGATGAAATCATAGGCACTCAGCTCTACATAAGCCCCAGCGCCCAAGAAAATGAGTTGGGCTCCTAAGGGGAAATACTCTCGAAGTTTTTTTTTTTTCCCCAGAAGCTGAAATGGGGTGAAAGTGAGGTGGGGGCAGGGAAGAAGGGGAAGAGGAAGGGACGTTTTGCTAATTGAGGGCTTACATAGCCTAAGGAATTTCACAGAACCACTCTGAGGATCAATGCCCCTTTCAGTAAAGTGGGGATAATGATATTTATCTAGATAAGATTTAGAGAACACCTAAATAAAGCAATTTTCCCAATGTTTGTGTATGAAGCTCTCATGAATAAATGGGGACTTTGCCCAGTGGTCCCTATTCATCTGGGAGACCTGAGATTTGGGAAGTCCCAAACCACCCCTGAAGATCTCCTAACATGGGGATGAACCCAGAGAGGGTTTTTAATGTACTGGGGCAGAGGGCAATGAGGGTTAGATTTTCACTTGTCCAAAGATACTTTATTTATTTTCTTTAAAGATTTATTTATTTACTTGATCCATTTTAAACGCCCCCTTCCCCATTTGCTGTTTTGTGTCCATTCGCTGGGCAATTCTCTGTATCTGTTTCATCTCTTCTCAGCCTCCTCCTCCAGTCTTCACCAGGATTCAATCCTGAAGACCTCCGATGTAGGAGAGAGGTGTTCTAGCCATCTATGCCACCTCGGGTCCTGGTTTTCGGAGCTTTCGGAGCATCTCGTCTTGTCTCTCTCCTTTTACGTCATCATCTTGCTGCATGGCTCCCAGGGCCTGGCAGCTCACCGGCACACAGAGCCTGGCAGCCCATGCGCCTTCTATATATATTTTTTTATTTTACCGGGAGGACCCGGGGATAGAACCCAGGTCCCTCCATATGGCAGACGGACACCCAACCATTTGAGCCACATCCGCCCCCCAAAGATACTTTAAGTATACAAATTCTCATCCTTTTGTCCCTAAGAAAAGATAGAAAACGCCTCCCCTGCCCCCTTCAGGATCAACAGAACACAACAGCCACTTTCTCATTGGTCCCTGGTATGAGAGCCATAAATGCCATAGCATAGAGAAGGAGATATTAAGAAAGAAGAACAAAAACACGGAGGTGAATGAGGGATCAAATTAGCCCATAGCAATGCAGCCAGTCTGGCTCTTTCCTTATCTCAGCTTCAGTTGTACCAATATTGACATTTCCTGTGCATGAGGACCTAATATTTATTGAGCAGCTATTCTGTTCCAGGTACTGTGCTAGGTGCTGGGGACACAAGAGTGGAAAAGACAGACATGGTCCCTGGCAGCCAAGAGCTTATAGCCTAGAGAGAAAGACATGTTCGACAGATGACCATGAGGAAGGTGCAAAACAGGACAGACTGACCTCTGCTAGTTAGTTTGGGACATCAGAGAAGGTTTTCCTGGTGAAAAGCTTTTATCTGGTGCTTTAGAGTTTGTAAAGAGTTTTGGAATATACGATCTTCTTTGGAATTTACCAAAGCTCCATTCTTTGAAAGGGTGAGCTGAGGGTCAGGGAGGTGACATGACTTTCCAAAGTCACAGAGCTAGTCTGTGGCAGATATGGGCTGTGTAGCCTCCCAAACCCTTATGTCTATCCAGGAAGGGAAGGAGTGAGCATTAGGGTAGAAAACATGGCCTGGGGCTGTGGTGGCCATACTTTGTGCCAAGACACCTGGAGCCCTGGAGCAAACTGCCAAGGGTGCCGCTAGATATTTGACATTTTTGAGGGGAATATAACAATACTCAAAATCCATCAGACACCATGTAAACTCAGCATAGCTCAGTTTCAACATTAGACTGCACTACTTTCCGTACCAGGTCATCATGTCATTGCAAATCTGCGTTTTTGGTAACCGATCTGATAAAAAGCAAGTTACTGTGTGAAAAGCGATGTGAACAGGAAATAAGGGTGGCGGTGTTCAGTCTGATTCCATAGCTGGAGAAGTTGTGCACAGGTGCATGCATCCCATTAATAAGTAATTATGGTTATTTTAGAATGAATTAAACCTATTTTTATTTAAATTAATGTGCACTACCTTTTCAAATGACTAATATGTTGTTAGGTCATAAATACTAAGTTGTTTGGACTTTACTCAATAAATACAGTTAAGTATTTCTTCTGGCCTAAGGACACCATGAACAAATCATTGAGTCACTAAGGGTGCTGTGAACCAAGAAAAGCTGGGAACCTCTCACTTAAAGGCAAGTATGAAGAGGAGAGTCTACAGAACCCTGGGATTCTTCCCCCTCCTCGATGGTTTGTGACAGGGTGCTACTTCCTGAGTCTTCCAAAGTAGAGACTGATTCTTTCCTATCTCAAAGAAATGTGCAAAGTTGTCTTAAATATATATATATTTAATCCCTTCTGGGTTAGTAGCACTACCTTTAAAGATCTCAACAGCTCTAACTCAATCCGAAACAACAGCTGTCCTCTCAAAATAAAGTGTTAGAGGAAAAATAAATGAATAGAAATATATTTCAAAAGTCAGTTCCTTTGTGATATTTTCCTTTGCTCTCCTGGGAAAAAAGCTTGTTTACTTCACTGTGGTCCCACAGATTTTGTTCATACTCCTTTCAATTAAAGCATTTTCCCTACTGCATTTTGTTTACTTTTCTATGTTTATTTTTTTTCTTCTAAAAGTAAACTCCTAAGGACAAGGACTGACTCATTTACCACTGAGGTCCAAGTTCCAACAAGTTTTAGTTTGATTATCTGGGGGAAAAACAGTAAAAAAAAATAAAATAAAATAAAAAAATTTTAATTTTAGACCTAGGAATTCCACTTTTGTAATTTTGCACTAAGGATATGAGTAAATATAAAAAAAGCTTAATGGACAAGGATGTTGTTAGCAGCATTACTTCCAATTTAAAAAAATTGCCTGCCACTTTAAATGTTTAGCAATAGAGGGATGTTTAATTAAACTATCATACATCTGTTTAGTGATCATGATGAGGCCATTAAAAACAATGTTTAAAAATAGTTTATAATAATGAGAAAATACTTATGTTACTATACAAGTTTAAACAGTAAGACTCAATATTATACATGCAATATGATCTCTGTGAAAAACAAATAAAAGCTATGCATTTAAAAGAAAAAATAAAACCCTGGGAGAAAATAGATCAAGACTATTTTAACAATGGTTGTCTCTGAATAATTAATAATTCATTTCTTCCTTCTACTTTTTAATGTTTTCTATGACTTGTCTAAGCACGAACCTTCATTTATGCTGTTTTCATCTCCTGGAAAGCTTTTCCTTTTTTGTTCTGTTTGTGGCCAGCCCATTGGTTAAGGTTCTGCTCAAATCCTAGCTCTTCCTTGAAGTCTTTCCCTCTATTTCCCTGTCCTTTTACAGCTTTCATATGATAAAGTCTGAGCTAAGGAGCAGGCTGTGAGTCCTGACCCCTGTGGGGAGAAGCAAATACTGCAAAACTCAGTCTCTAAAGGGATCTATGAATTCAAGTCCATTTGGAGCCATGCCAATCTGAAGGGTGTCCAGTGAAGTGGGTATGCAGGGAAGTAGGACTGTAGAGAGTGAGCAATACCCAAGGTCTAGGTTGTAGTACCTTGTGGCCCATCTGTGAATAGAATACTTCCAGGCACTTTCTGGGGCCACAAGGAAATGGATTGGGGTGAACAAGGAGGTAGACAGGCCCCACACTAGGAAAACGCCTTGCTCTATGTTAAACAACCCCTACTATTCCTCTATTCTACCTGTGTTTGTCATTTGATACACTGTTTTCACTCTCTATTATTTACCCTGTCTAGAAGGATTTCTTGGCTTCAGCACTATTGATATTTTTGGTCAAATAGTTCTTTGTTGGGAGAGGGAGGACTTTTCTGTACATTTTAGGATATTTAGCAGCATCCTTGGACTCTATCCTCTAGATGCCAGTGTCGCCCCTCCCTCCAAGTTCTTACAACCAAAAATTTCTGCAAACATTTTCAGATGCCCCCTGGGGGGCAAAATTACCCCCAGTTGAGAACCACTGCTCTAGAGAAAAGATCTTTAAGGGTCTTGGAAGGAACTTACTGGAGATAGGCTCTAAACAAAGAGACTAGGGTTGAGGGCTGAACTCCAGTCATGACTGGGGAATGGAAAGCTCAAGAGGAATCTGGGGCCCACCTACTGCTCAGAAAAAAAGAGTCCTTTCAAAATATTACTGCTCATTGATAAAGTACCTCATCACCCAAGAGCTCTGGTGGAGACAGACAATGAGATTAATGTTGTTTTCATGCCTGCGAACACAATATCCATTCTGCAACCCATGGATCAAGGAATAATTTAGACTTTCAAGTCTTATTATTCAAGAAATACATGTCATAAGGCTATAGCTGCCATAGATAGTGATTCCTTTCATGGATCTGGGCAAACTAAGTTGGAAACCTTCTTTTGGAAAGGATTCATCATTCTAGATGCTAATAAGAACATTCATGATTCATGGGAGGAGGTCAAAATATCAACATTACCAGGAGTTTGGAAGTTGATTCAAACCCTTGAGGAGGTCTTTGAGGGAGTAAAGACTTCAGTGGAGGAAATAACTGCAGATGTGGTAGAAATACCAAGAGAACTAGAATTAGAAGTGGAGCCTGCAGATGTGACTGAATTGCTGCACTCTCATGATAAAACTTGAATTGATGAGGAATTGCTTCTTATGGATGATCAAAGAAAGTGGTTTCTTGATACTGAATATACTCCCAGTGAAGATGCTGTGAACATTGTTGAAATGACAACAAAGGATTTTGAATATTACATAAAGTTTGTTGATAAAGCAGCAACAGGGTTTGAGAGACTTGACTCCAATTTTGAAAGTAGTTCTACTGTGGGTAAATTGCTATCAAACAGCACCGCATGCTCCAGAGAAATCTTTTGTGAAAGGAAGGGTCAGTCATTTGTTGTCTTATTTTAAGAAATGGCCACAGCCACCCCAACCTTAAGAACCACTACCCTGATCAGCCATCAGCATTGAGGCAAGACCTTCCACCAACAAAAGATTATGACTCAGGTGATGTTTAGCATGTTTTAGCAATGAAATATTTTTTAAATTACGGTATATACATTGTTTTTTTTTTTTTTAGACACAATGCTGTTGCACACTTAATAGACTACAGTATAGTATAAAGATAACTTTTATATTTACTGGAAAATTAAAAAAAAATCACGCGACTCACTTTATTGAGGTGGTCTGGAATCAGACCCACAATATCTCCTAGGTATGCCTGTATTAAATCAACAGCAATAATATTAATTCCAGACTCATCCGATGGCAGGACAAAGAATCCTTGAACCCTTGCCTTGGTCAAAACTGTTCAGGAACTGAGTACAGGTAGGTCTCCATCACCTGTGGTAGAATAGGCTTAGGGGAAGTAATAACAAAAACCATGGTGATGATAATAAACTTGTCCTTTCTTTAATTCTAGCTACGCATCTGGCTCACTCTGTCACTTCCTTCATGTCCTGTTTTGAATGTTCTCTTATCTGAGAAGTTTTTCCTGATCATCTTATATAAAATAACAAATATATCCCTTATCACTCTCTGTCCCTTTGGCCTTGCTGTATTTTTCTTCATAGCACCTATCACCATCTGACATGGTATATATTTATTTTGTAATGATCTATTTCCTTGCTCATGAAAGTAAGCCCTATTAGAATGGAGTCTTTCCCCCCCAATTCCAGACAACACCAGCTATGTAATTTGAGGGGCCCAGTGCAAAATGCAAACATAGGGATCCTGTTCAAAAAGCAGAAACAAAATGCAGTTAAAGGTACTCAGAGTTAAAGCTTTTTCCTTTCTTCCTCAGTTTCTCTCTCTGCATTGGTGGTTTTTTTTTGCTATTTAATGTTGTCCATTAGGCACAAGCATACTTGCTGGGCTATAGCAAACTGTTAGAAGCACCCACCCTTTCCCTCACCCCACCCCAGCAATTCACTGTTCTTGAAGTCCATGGACTGCAAGGTTCCAGCCACTGGACTGATGTGCTATGCCCCAGCAGGGGTTTGAGAAGTCAAGCTGGGCATCTCCCCTACCCATAGGCCAAATGCCCCAATCCACTATGGATGGACAGAGTCCAAGTGTATTGCAAACTTTGAGCCAAGATGCACTAGTTACGTGTTTGAGGGGTGGGTGAGAAGCTCTCCCCTGCCAAGTTGCCTGTCTAAGGCACCATGACACCCAGGGTGCTGCAGGGCACGTGTGCCCGCCCTCTCCACGTCTGCACCCAGGCCCCACTCCGGTGGTAGAGCAGCACTGGTCACGGGGTGGGGATGGGCAGAGGCCAACCTGCCCTGCTCTATGTCCTCAAATGCCTAGAACAGTGCCTAGTGCTTACTAGTTGCTCCCTATTTGTTAATAAATGGATGATTTTATCTCATTTAATCCTCACAACAATCCTAAGAGGCAGGTTTCCTCCATTTAACAGATGAGGACATTAAGGCACCTAGAAGTCAAGTAATTTTCTCAGTAATGAGAAGCTGACATTTGAGGTTATATCAGGGATCAGGGTGAAAGCTGAGATTAGAACCCAGTTCTTCCTTTTGGGGGTAGGGTGGGGTGCAGTGGGGGTGGCTCTCTCAAATAGTGGTTAAGGAAATAGGCTTTGGAGTCAGACAGTCCTGGATTCAAGTGTTGGCTCTACTTCCTAGTGGTGAGATTTGAGTAATTTCCTGAACTTTGAGTTCAGTTTCCTCATTTGTACAATAGGGATAATAACATCCACCTCATGGAATTGTTTTGGCACCTAAATAATACAATGTTCTGCACCATACCCAGTACTTGGTAAGCTCAGCAAATAATAGCTAACATTATTATTCTGATGGGAGGTAGCATGGTATATTGCAGCGACTCTAGAGTCAGACTTCCTGGGTTCAAATCCAAGCTCTCTCATTTACTAGCTCGCAAGCCTTGGGAAAGTTACATAACTTCTCCACACCTCCATTTCTTCATCTATAAAAATGGGAATAAAAATAATATCTACCTTACAGGATGGCTATGAGGATTAAATGAACTGATGTTTATAAAATATTTAGGACAATATCTGGCATACCTGACACATAAAAAAAACACTATGTATCTGTTCCTTTTACCCAAGCACTTGCATTGGACTTGGAATGAAATGATCTGACTCTGTTACCCTTTCTTTGTTATTATATAAGTAGCTTCCCTTCTCATGATCCTTTTTAAAACCCTTTCCAGCTCTAATTTTCTAAGCATCTGATCCATCTCTAAAATTCAGTCCGGCCTTCCCCATTGCAGCTCCCATGGCGTGGTGACCTTTTCAGTTTTCTCAGCTTTAATTTTGTGGTGGGCAAAGTGTGCTTCTGGTTCTGGATCCTTTCATTCCTGCTCTGACCCCATAAAAATGTATACAACAAACAGATAGGCTCATTCTCTTCCTGGGATGAGGCTGATGGGTTTCCCTCTGGAATTTCTGAACTCCCCCTCTAAGGTTGCCTTCACTCTGAAAGGTCATTCATAGCATTGTCCTCAGTAGAATAGCTGTTCCCTATTTCTTACCAATCTCCCCTCCAATTTGCTTTCTACTGACTCCATCTCTCGGTGTTGGTAATCCCTCCTAAGCACTGTCCCCTTGGGGCCTCAACACTCCCCAAATCCTACGGACTCCTGCTCTGATTCTGACAGGGGAGATGTCAAAGGGGTGGACACCCTGAGAGTGAGGCCAGGTTGAAGACTTTATCTGTTCCTTGCAGCTGCATCTTCTGCGAGTAGCATTCTCAGACTCGTCAATACCGTTTCCCATTAAATTAAATAGCTTATTGACTGGTGTGCCACGTGGCAATGGGGTTGATGGGATCTGCACAGGCGTCTCACTCCCACCCTCCCACCCCCCAACAATCACAGGTCACTGCTCAGTAAATCAGCTGGTAATGAAGTTTGAACTCTCAGAATAAGCTCTGTGTACCCTTTTTATTTGTTTTTAATTTGTATCAATGGTAATTCTGTCTGTTTCAATTTATGTCATGATGCAGGCTGTGGAACTGAGGAAGTGGCCTTTTTTACCCCATTAACCACAGAAGGGGCAAATTCCTTTCC
>JAQZBX010005058.1:0-29647 GCA_029593785.1 Cabassous unicinctus | reverse complement strand
CTGGATTATTTGTCAACTGGTGAAGACCATTTATACTTGTTAGTGCCAGGATATGGTTGTAAAGTAGACACAGTTTGCCGCAGTGTCTTTTAAGTTCTTTTTGTCATCCTCTTTTCTCCCCTCTGACCTTGTAAGAAACATGGAGATACAGACGGAAGGAGGACGTCATAGTGAGAGAAAGAGAGGAGGTAGAGTAGTAGTCACTTTTGGCTGTGACACCCTCCATAGCCTCCTCCCCAGTCTGAACCCACAGTTGTTCAATGAAAATTAAAAAAAAGAAAAAGAAAAAAAGAAAATACTGAATATCTTGCGGAAGCTGATGAAGAAGGTGGCACCGAGCTCCCTGTTAAGTGATAACCTCAAGAATAGCTGCCTAAGATGCAAATAGGACCGTGAAGAAAGCAACCTTGAAACTGGAGGAGCAGAGGCAAAGTTTCCCAAAGTTCTGTGGAGTAGTAAAGCCCTGAAGAGCGTGGAGACCCAGCTGGCAGAGGGATTACTTTGCAGGTGTACAGAGAGCAGGTTTCTGATCCCACAGGAGCCCCTGTGCTCTCTGTGGGCTGCAGCCTTCCTGCTTTAGGACAACCTGCCCTAAACCCTGAGGTACCAGAACCACCTCTACAGAAAGGGTTCCTTCTCTCCTCTCTTAGCCACAGGGTCTTCAGCTCCCTGCCTTATTTTCCTAGTCCCAGAGCTGGTCCACAAGCCCCGTCTGTCCCAACTGAGGGCAAACTCTCCATTGTTTAATTTTAAAAGTCAAATTATCCCTTGATTCAAACCTACCAGAGTCCTGGGACTCGCCACAGCATTATGGATGTAGGGGCGCCTCTTTTAAAACTCATTTGCTGGTTCATGCTAAGTGATACACTAATCCTAAGATGTAATTATTTAATTGGATCTAACTCTTTTTATCCCCTAATTTTTGTTTTCTCCTGTTATCAGACTCTCACAATATACCCATTTTATGAATCCAATAAGAGTCAGATTGCTGACTTGATGGTGGAATTTAGAAATTGTTACAGGTAGATGGAAAGATAATTTTGGAAGGAGATCCTTCCCATTGGGGAGTATCTCAGCCTGATGGAAAATAATATATGAAGGGTACTAGGCATTTAACATAGATTATTTCATTTATTTCTCCTATCAATCCTATGAGGCTGGTTTGATGAAAATCTCCTTTTCCTCATCCATAAAACAGGGATAATAATAATGTTTGCCTTACTGGGTGCTTGTGGGGATCAAATAACATTATATATGACAAGAGTTTGTCAACCGGCATGTGTTTTACAAACGTTAGTTGACGCTACTACTCTCCTTCAAATCAAACCCCACAGGCAACTGGTAATTTCAACTAAATGCAAGCTCAGGCCTCTGCAATAGTCTGTTGCCTCCCTCAGCTACTCAGCTTGTGGCTAGAGGTTTGAAGTTGATTACATCTCATTGCTTTGCTCTTAGGCAGTAGCATTTCTTTTCTGCGTTAAAGAAGGGTGCAGTAAGGTAGGGGGTTTCTCTCTTAGCTCAGGACCTGGGGTCTAACTTAGCCTCTGAACAGAATAGTTTCACAAGTCCTCAGGCGAACTGGTTGGATGACTCTCAGGTAAAATGGAACCTTCTATCCAGCTGATGAGGTCTGCCGTGTTGGAAGTGGCACAGGTTCGCCCATTTGATACACTTGCATCCGACTCCTGAAAGCCTCTAGCTGCTAAATGGATTCATTTAAGTGATAATATGAGCCGATCGTATGTCAGGTTGTTAAAATGGTGATAACATATTGCACTAGCAGAGCATTATCTATGGTAACTGCATTATAATGGTTAGGGAATGTCGGCAGAACTACATATGATATTCCCATAAACACCAAATGAATTCAGAGTGACTAGGCTATTCACTCCAAGTGTGGAGTAGGCAGAGGAAACACTTTATTTTCGAGGCCTTCCTTTTCCACACATTCCAGTGGAGACATATGCAGACAAGTGTTGGCACATCAAAGTCAAACAAATGCACATGCTTCTCTGATTCATCATCAATCTGGAAACTCACTTACCAGGTCTTGGAGGAGAATGTGAGCTTCCAAAATGTTCTCTTCAGAGGGAAGAGAATGACCAGCCAGGCTCCACTCTCCACATGCCCAGGCTCTGCTTCACTCTCCAAGAGAATTTAAGGGTGGTAGGCAGGCTGGACAGCAGAGCACCAAGTTACTCTTGATGTCCCAATCCCCCCTGCACCCTCCAAGACTACGAAGAGCAAAATGGCTATGTAAAATTTACCTTTGTCACCTCCAGCCCCAAGTTTCAGTACTCGCCTCTTGTAGTATCTCTCTAGTACTCTCTGCTGATACCTTCTGTTCTGAGTTTAGACTCTTCAAGTGATATTTGTCTCAGGGGTTTTGATATTTTAAAAGACAGCCCTGCAAGAGCAGAGGACTTTTGAGAAAACGTAGATGTTTTGGCTTCGAACTTTAGAATGGTAATATGTTAGTAGAATAAAAATTTAAAAAACAACCCAAGACTATACAACACAGTGAACCCTATTGTAAACCATGGACTATAGTTAACAGTACAATTATAAAAATGTTCTTTCATGAATTGGAACAAATGTACCACACTAATGCAAGGTGGTCATAATAGGGGGATATATAGGAACTCTGTATTTTATGCATGATTTTTCTGTAAACCTACAGTTTGTCTAAAAATAGTTATTTTTCATTGAGTGCTTACTATGAGCCTACTGATGCACCTGCATTATCTATAAATCTCAGAAATATCTGCAAGGCAGGGATTACAATTCCAATTTTAGAGAGAACATAACTGTGGCTCAGCGAGTTAAACAGCTAGCAAGAAAGGATAGAACTAGTATTTTAAATATAGTTCTGCAAAGCCCTGGCTTTAGCCTGGCTTGCCCAGTAAGTTGCTGCACATCTCAGAGTCTCTTTCCTTATTTGTTAAGTTCTGAAAAATTGTGTCTACCTTGCAAGTTTATTATGAGGGTCACTTGAGACAATATCTATGAATGGCCTTTGTAAACTGCAAGCAACTCTGCTGAAGTATCTGCACCTGTGCAAAGAGAAGAGAGACCTGGATGTAGAGTTGTAAGTATTGGGTTCAAGTTCCTTACTGGATAATGCCTTTGGATAAATCTCATGATATCTTTAAGACCTGTCATCCTCCTGTAAACCAGGGTTGTTGTGAGCACTGGCATCTCCTTTTCTTGTCTTCCTACTATGTGTCCTGCAAAATGCTGCATCCCCAAGCTTTTGTTCTATAGTAGGCTCGCAGTCTAAAGAGGCAGATAGACTGTGTAAACAAATAGCTATAATAAAAGGTCGTAAGTGCTATAACAGAAGTAAGTGTAGAGTGGTATGGGAACACCAATGAGGCAAATCACTTTGTCCTCAACAACCTTGTTACAGGGAAACAGATGGATAGTGCCCCATCAAAACTAATAGAATGAAAGATATTGCAAAGGCAATATGTGTGGAAGTGCTTGATAAACTAAAACATGAAACACATGGTGGGGGGTTTTATGATTCACCCAGAGGAAAGAATTGCTATCTGAGGAATTTTCGGGCCAGCGGGGGGGAATATTTTTAGGGGCAAATCTTCCTGGTGGCCCCTTATGATGCATCTGGGAAGCTGCCTGGTCCCCTGGCCCTGCCTCAAGCTCTGTTTCTCAGCTTCCATCTGAGTCCCTCCACCACCTCCCTTAAGGGCAGAGAATTGTGACCTGCAATTCGTAGACCCCAGACTTTCCATCACCTGGAGCATTGAGCCCCAGGGGATGCCCCAGGGCCAGAAGGAAGAAGACTTTTAAGAAAATGATGAGATAGGGAGCCCTGAAACCCTGATGCCTTTCCTCTGAATCCCAGTAGGTGTCTGACCGTCCTTCTAACACTGCCATCCTCCCAGCTTACCGGCATGTGATTTAGGGTCACGGCTGTTGATTTTTCCTCTTAATAAAGGAAATCCTAGCAAAAGGCAATGCATTTCTCTGTTAAAACAGACCACACAACACCACATCTTGTGTGATTTCATCTGCATGAAATATCCAGGATAGACAGAAACTAAATCAGTGGTGGCGTAGGGCTGTGAGGTATGTTTGCGGAGGGAGGGACGGGGTGACTGCTACTGGGTGCAGGGTTTCTTTTTGGAGTGATGAAAATGTTTGAAAATTGATTGTGCTGATGGCTGCACAACTCTGTAAATATACTAAGACGATTGAATTGTATCATTTAAAAGGATGAATTTTATGTTATGTAAAGCTGTTAGACATAAAACCCCAAAATACAAGAACACAGACTTGCCAAGATGTTAGCTGGGAAGATGCAATAAGGAATCTCTTGGTGGTGAAAGAAAACTGTCCACACAGCTCATCTCTGACTCTCCAAGTTTCAGGTTTCATTTGGGATTCTGGAGTCCACCTGCCATCATGATGTCAGGCCCCCAGGAAAGCTGATGTTCACCCAGTACAGAGTCCTGGCTGGCTCTTCCCTCCTCTACCTACTGCTAATTTGCACCAACCCAAAGCAGAAGCTCTCTCTTTTTTACAAATTTATTTATTTATTTATTTATTTATTTAGGAGGTACCGGGGATTGAACTCAGGACCTCATACATGGGAAGCAGGTGCTCAACCACTGAGCTACATCTGCTCCTCATTGAGAGTTGTTTTTTTTTTTTTTTTTTTTTTTCATTTGTTTGTTTGTTTTGATTTTAGGAGGTACTGGGGATTGAACCTGGAACCTCGTACACAGGAAGTAGGTGCTCAACCACTTGAGCTACATCCACACTCAAGATCTTTCTTTATAAGGAAATTAAAGATGTTAACCTAAGTTTAAAAGATTATCATCACCTAATTGAGGTGGTCTTGAAAACATAATCAGAAGAAGTCAAAGAGCAAAGAAAAGGTGAGAGCCTTGGAGGGATGGTAAGGAAAGTAAAAACCAATCACAGCTTAGTTAATATGACAGCACTGCCCATTTGGAGAATCTTGAAATCATGCTTCTGTGAATTTAAAGAGTGATTCTCCCTTTCCAGTCTTTTGAACCCTGGAGCAAAGCTCCCTGCCACATGGTACTTTCTATTTACAGTTGATAGAACCATATTCTATGCAAGGTACTTCTGAAAGATACGTTACTAAATACCAATCACAGAGAAAGGGGAGTTTGGTGTTAGAGGGCTGTGTCGTACCCATCTTGCAATTTCCATTCCTGACACACTGCTATCATCTCACCAAGGTATTTCTTCTTCCCAAATTAACACTGATCACTGCTCACCCCAAACTGCTCTGGTATTCCCCCCTTCGTCTACCCAGATGCTCAATCCAGAAACCATCATCTTTGCCACCTCCACCTCCTCCTAATCAACCACCCAAGAACCTCTTAATTCTAAATCCAAGATATCCCATGGGCATTTTCCCTCATTTCCATCTGCTTCCTAGTCTAAGCCACTATTATCACCAACCTTACATAGCTTGGTAAGTAACATCCCCACCTCCTGCATGCCTATCCCTTTTCATTTTTCACACAGCAGCCAGAGTGATCCTTTTAGGGATTCAATCAGATTAGGTTACTCTTGGGTTAAAGCTTCACAGGTTAGCCATCCTAGTTAGAAAAACTCCTTCCTATGCTACAATGCTCTGCACCATCAGCCCCTGCCTGCCTCTGAGCCTCATGTCCCTGTGTTCCTCACTCACCATGTTTACCGGCCTTTTTCCGCTCTTTAAAACCCCAAGCTCTTTTTTAGGCTATTTCCTATCCATTCTTCAGTTCTCTGCTTAGATATCATTATTCAGAGAGACCGTTCATTCATTCATTTACTATTTATTCATTTCTCCCATAGATATTTATCTAGCGCACACTACAGCGTAGCATGTGCTATAGTGCCAGGTGCTGTACTGGGCTTTAAACTCCTTTCCCGGACTCGTTATGGCCTTTTGCTATGTTCTCTCCGAGCAAACTGTTCTTTTTCTTCATAATATTTAAACAATTTGTAATCATGCATTTATTTGTGTAATTACTTTTTAACATCATTCTTCCTACAAAATGCTAAGGTTTTTGAGGGCAGGGACTGTTCAGCTCACCATATTGCTCCCACAAATAATAGTCAACGGATATTTGCTGAATGAATGATTGACTCTTCAAATGGAAACCATTTTTTTTCCTGATAGCATGTGGCATATGGAAGGTTTACTGCTTTCTTTCTCATCCCGATTTATTCCAGATTATAAAATAGCAGCACACAAAGCTGAGGGGTGGCTAAGTAGGAAACAGGCTTGCCAAACCCTTCTTAATGGGAAACAGCGTTGGTTAATAAACGGCATTAATAATGACTAACATTTGTATGGTGTTTTACAATTTGCAAAGCATTGCCTTCTCTAGTGTAATAAAGACTATCTAGACCTTGGCTGCCCTATAAAAATTAAATTAAGAAAAAAAGAAAGAGCTTCAGGACAACCACGATTAAGCTGTTGCAATATTTAAAGCCTGTTAGTAAAATATTGGTGGGATAGAAAAAGAAGGAAAACCTCACAACTTGATTGTTCTTTCCAAATCCTGAGGGCACTTTGTAGATTTTCAGAGAGAAATGAAGTTTCTTCATGGCCTCTGTATCTGTACCTTGTCAGAGCTTCGGGCTGTTCATCATACTGGGTTAGACCCCGTGATGCAATGTCATGCAACGTGATGGGTTCTCCCACAGTTTTCTATCAGCATGAGGAGCCCTCCAGAAGTTCAGAGACAAAGAGTAGTCTGAGCAAGTAGGCACTGACGTCCAGGACTTGATGGTTGTTGCCTACAAAGAGAGGGAATTTCCCTCCTTTCTTCCTCTTTTCTCACTCTCTTTCCCTCTGTTTTGTTTTTTTCCCCCAAAGTCCTTTCTTTTCTTCTACATGTATATAAAGTGGGCCTTTGCAAGAGCAAGGACCCATGATACACATAAGAAGCAGACATGTGAAGTTGACTAGGTACCTGAATAAAGGATAATGTGCAGCCTGTTCTTAAGTCAAAGAAACCCAAAAATGTACATCCCTTATGGCTTAGCATCTGTTCTTCTCTAAAGTACCCAAAGGTCTTTAACTCTGGGCCATAAGGTTCTCATTAGTTTACCTTTATAAACACAGCATGGCATTTTCAAGGATTCTGCCTGTCCACTTTCAATCTTCTTCTCTTGGTGTTGATTCTATGGTGTCATGATCAGCAAAAAGAAGGCCTGCCTGAAGGGCGGAAGCCCCCGGGAGGTGGAGGGGGGTGAAATGACAGAAAAGATAGATATATCACCTTGACTGTACTCCAGCTCAACAAATCATGGAGTTAGCCGGGGTCACACTTGTATAATGTTTGGAAGAGAGATCAGCTTGGAATTTAGGTGCTATAGGCTAAAAAATACAGATGCTACCTGGGCAGCGGCAATGGACTCTTCCCCAGCCAGAGCTGTGATTTCAGGCAAGTCCCTCTTTGTCCCCCACAAACTGAACAGATGAGTCTGGTAGTCTCCACATTTCATTTTGCTCTGATATTCTATGTCTCTGTTTCATTTTCTCATTCCACAAGCATTTACTCAAAGCTTCAAAGATGAGGACATAGTCAATGATGCCACATGCTGAAGAAAGGTAGAAAAAAATCAAGAATTAAAAACATCCACTGATTTGGGCACTTGGTGAATGGGGTGGTTCAGGAGTGACTTGAGGAGTGAATAGAACTGAACTGAGGAGTGAGCTGAAGAGTGATTGCAAAGCAAGTGAAAAGAGATTGTTAAGGAGAGAAAGACATAGAACAATAGCCGGAGCTGAGATGAGCCTAGTGAAATTAGGAAAAGGAGAGGCAATAAAAATGTCACATATACCTTATTGCAGGATGTATAAAAGCAGTTGAAGTAGTGGTATACTATTTGGCTTGTAGGGTGCTTTTCAGCTCTTAGAAACATGTCCATCTCTATTGAACGTTTCAGTTTTTGTCTCAGGATGACCTGGTGAAGAGAAGGCAGCTACTGAAGGAAGTGAGAGGAGAGTGAATCTTGCTCAACAGAAGCATAATAGGGTCTTTCCTCCTATTCCCCCAAGTTCTAGAACTCAACAAGTAGGAAGTCCTTGGACATTGTGGATGTGATGAGGTGTAGGGGAAAGAGCATGAGCTTGACGGACCTGGGCATCCAACGATGGCCACAAGAACAAGGTCTGACATATACACATGGACACCCAGGGCTGATTCATGCCTAAGCTCCTCTTCAACTTAATACTTTAAAAACACATGTTCAACATATATTTAGGGAAGATGCTGATGAAGGGAGGGACTAAGGAGAACTGCTAGAGATTGTGGTTCAACTCTGACCCCAAACTGACATACCCCATTCAGCAAAACAAAGGCTGACTCTCCAACTTTCCCTTCTTAGAAGCAATTGGTTTGTTCTTTAAAGGTCTCACTTTCTACCTCAAAGGATTTTACAGTCTTCTGTGCATGTAGTTTCCCTGAGGGTAAGTAGTTTACATACATACATACATATTTACCCACTATGATGGTTTGAAACTCTATGGGCCCCCAAACGTATGCTCTTAAAGTTAATCTATTCCTGTGGGTGTGGACCCATTGTAAGTAAGCTCTTTTGGCAAGTAGGATCTTGACTTAAGATGTGACCCATCTCATTCAGGGTGGGTCTTATCCTCCTACTGGAGTCCTTTATAAACAGAGGACTAAAAAGCCACAGACAGAATAAAAGCCTCAGAGACAGAAGAAGAGGTCCTGGAGGCTGGAGGCTAGAATCAGCTGTGCACAGAGGCACAGAAAGAGGCCCCACAGAGGCTAAGGTCCACAGAGCAGCTCGAAGCTGAAGAGGCCCAGAGGAGAGGGGAGAGACGGGCGGATGGCGTTGTGCCCTGCCATGTGCCTGGTCGCCCACAGCTGCAACTTGGTGAGATGGCATCTCTTGATGATGCCATCATTTGGATGCTTTCGCTGCCTCAGAACGTAAGCTTTTAACCTAATATATTTCCATTATAGAAGCCAACGCATTTCTGGTATATTGCATTGGCAGCCTTTAGAAACTAAAACACGTGCACGTATAATTTTTTCCTGAGGGTGAAAAAAAGTATATGTATAATGTATATTGATATTGGGTAAATTCCTTAACCTCTTTAGGTCTCAATTTATTTATCTGTAGAATAAGATAAAGCCTCATAAAGATATTGTGAGGATTAAATGAGCTAATCTAAGCAAAGCATCCACAGAACACATGGTAAGCTTTCAGAGACACTGAAGAGGGAACGCCGTCACCCTTTCACATTGACTCCCCTTTGGCAGACTCGTTTTGTCACAAGACCGTCCATAGTAAGTCAGTCCAACTTTTAATCTGGCTAAAGCATTTTCTCCTTGCATTCAAACTGTCTTGGAAAACCATTAGCTTGATTTTCAATCATCACAGCTAATAGGTCTCCTGTTGCAAATTCCAAGTATTCTGTGCTTGCTTCAGCTTCTCAGATGTTCTCTTTCACATTTTGTACCTGAAGGTGAAATCCATGCTTAGTAAAACAGTCCTTTTGTATCCAGCCTAGCATGCATCTGAGACTTGAATACCTTTGCTTTTCTCTCCTGCTTTTGTTTTTGTTTTATTTCTCTTCTTGGCCTGATCAATACCTTCCCATCTGAAGAAGCAAAACATTCTCTCTGTTCTGTTCCCTTTGCTGCTGATTCTAACTCAAGGGGATTGGGGTGGGGGGGATGGGGGTGCGTCAGAGACTATATTTAACCACAAAGATAATTCCTTTTCCTTGACACCTCCAGCAGCTCAAGAAAGGATTTGACATTTGAGGAGGGGACTGAGTAGCAAGAGCAATTCTTATTTATCTGGCTATTGGAATGGAAGGACTAGGAGCAGCAAGTTGACTACGGGGGTGAGAATGAGTCAGGGATTTGAGGGAGGGCAAATTGTGCAGGAGAAGAATGCGAAATTATTCCCCAACAGCAGTGGAAAGGATGATCACAAGACCCTGAAACTGCTTCCTTAATCACTACACTAAACTGTCTCCAAGAGGATTGTGATATCAGCCTTGGGGTGGGAGAGGTGACACAGGTGGGAGGGTGATGGTTGTCTCAGCAGCTCATATGTTCTGAATCCTAGATCAGAGCATCTCAAACTTTAATGTGCACAGAAAACACCTCCAGATTTTGTTAAAATCAGATTCCAATTCAGTAGGTAAGGGGCCAGGCCCAAGGATTTGCATTTCTAGCAAGCTTCCAAAGAATGCTGATGTGGCTGCTCCTCGGATGACACTTTTGAGTAGCAGGGCTCATTAAAGAAATTTTGGGAGACCACAGGCAAAGGAAACCAAGGGAAGGTGCTTGGGTGACCATCTACTCTTCTTCTCTATCTCTCGGTGGCCTTCTCAGTTCTCAAAACCTCATTTTGTGTTTACCTCTCTACTTGTCTGCCCTCCCAGCTATACTGAAAGCCCTTGGAGAATAGGGGTTTTGTTCATCTCTGCACAGAAGGCTTTGCACTTAGTGGGCACATAAATATTAAAGTTGTACTTAGAAACATCCTTCCAGCATGAAGCTTTGCCAGATCATTCCAACCCTACAGCACTTATTATCTGTATCATTCATTTGGTAATTAATCTTATACAGTCTTATGACAGTTTTTGTATTGTTATACTGGACTGTTATATATCTTTTGAATTGCTGTTTATTTTTTAGACCCTTTATGTATTGACTCTGCAGCTAGATTGTAAATAAGCTCTTTGAGTTGAGGGACTATATTCTTATTTATTCATCAATCATCTAGTTTGTACCAACCTTGAATAAGGTTGAGTGCTAGAGTCTTGGCATGCAAAGACAAATAAAGTGGGGTCACTGAGAGACAGCATGGTGAGTAAGAAGGGCTCAACACTCAGAGCCAGACTGAACTAGGCTTGACTCCCCGATCTGTTACTTTCTAGCTGTGTGACGTTAGACAGACTACTTAACACACTCAACCTCAACCTTTTTGGCTGGAAAATGGGTTAAACATACCAATATCATAGAATGTGGAGATTTACTGAGATGATATATAAATAATACCTTCACTGAGTGCCTACTGGGCACCCAGAAAAAAAAATAATTCTCTGCCCTTCAGAAAGTTACATTCAGATATTACAGAAAAAACAAATACACAAATAACCAAAGGACAGGAGAGAATATATTAGTACAACCCTTCCTTATAACTTCCACAGTGTTTAGCAGGGAGGGCTTAATAAATGCCTGTTGTTTGATTAAATACGATTGCACCTACAACACCAAAGGTACTTTTGAGGGAGTTAACTGGATTCAATCCAACTTATCAATTTCAATACAACTTACATTTTTTGAATCTTCTTATGCTTAAGCCATGGGGTGGGCTCTGTAAGGATAAGTCAGAGGCAGTCCTTGTCCTCATGGAGCTCATAAGCTCTGCTTACAAAAATCTGTAATTAAAGGACACATGACATAAACAAGAGGTGGACGTACAAAGAAAAGATAACCGGGGTTTCTGTTTTAGGTGATAAAACTTTGGGTAATGGATATTAGTGATAGTAGTACAATGTTGTGACTGTAATTAATACCACTGAATTGTATACTTGAAAATTGTTAAAATGGCAAATTCTGAGTTGTATATGTTATGCTACAATAAAAAGTAAAAAAAAAAAAAAGAGCAGAGGAGAGGAAGGAGCTATCCATTCTGATGGTAAGGATGGTAAGGGGAAGGAGGTGGCATTTGAGCAAATGGAGGACTTGAGCAGAAGCACAGATGAGGGACTGTTGGGATAGCTTACAAGGAAGTTTGAGTTGGCAGAAGGCAGCCAACAGCTGCTATCTGGTGCCCTGAAATAGCAGACTACATCACAATCCCCCAAAGGGCCCTGGGGCTCCTCAGACATGGCCTCCTTTGCTCTGATTTCCTTACTATTAAGGATAATCTCTCCTTTTGTCCAGGTGAGGAGCCTGAGGCAGAGTCCAGGAAGATGGCTGCCCCACGCAGTCAGAGATAAGGCAGGGTGAATTTCTACTATACCCAACTATGAGCCTAGAGACTGGAGTGGGTCCCAGCCTACTCCACTTTGAAATAACTAAAGTTAGAAGTTCAGCAGAGCAGAAGAGCATAAAGCTCCTTCTGGCTCCTGAGCCAGATTATTTCTCTTAGACATCTTCTTAGGTCAAGGGAGATATTTCTTCAGCCATAGTCTACATGTCTTTCCCAGAGTCAGCAATGAAAACCTGTATAAACTGGACTATGGCCTCTAGTTTTCACCAATCCAGGAAGTTCTGAGAGTAACAGCTACAAGGAGGCAGAAAGTCCACAGAAGTTAACAAGGTAAGTCTGTCTGATCCATCACAGTGCTCAGTTCTCAGCCTCTGACTGACTCCATGTTCTTTAATCCTGCCTTAAGAATCTACCAGAGTAGACTTGGGCAGGGTCAAGTTGGGAATGTGGATATGTGGTCAACATTCCTTCCATGCCTAGGGATGTCACCAAGAATCAGCTCTTGATTGTTTCAGGGTGCCATATTGCATTAGCTCCATCCTTAATGTGTTGTTTGTCTTGGAGAAGCTTTTCAGATTACCCTTCCATTTCTTCTTATGCTTCGACCATAAGAAGAAGCCATTTCTTCTTATGCTTAGACCATACAAACTTCTATCAGCCAGCAAACAATCATGGGTCACCAAACCATAAATCAGCAGTTAATGGCTTTTCATCTATGCATTCTGGACTTTGGTATAGTTTTTAAGTAGCTTTTAATTTCTATTGATCTTCTCCCCACCCCCTCACCCCCACTTCTTCATCAATCTTTCCAGCATCTTCTGGTTAGAGGATGCTGCAGTGATGTCCTATTCCAGGTGTTCTGGGGGAAGAAAGGATGTGTACCCATAGATAGACACTCAAATACAATCTTCTACCATGGGATGGCAGAGTCTAGGAAGAGGAAAATATATGTATGTTTAAAGTTGGGAAATTAGGAGGAGCAGGCTGAGAATAGGCTGGATTTTCTCATGCTAACTCAATGCAGGAGAAATCTGTCTTGGAATTCATGTGACTTCAGCCTCCAGAGAAGAAGGCTGGGTGAGTGGTTAGAAACATAGAAATTAGAGCCAGGGAAGCCTTCTGATTAAAATGGGCAGCCAGGTGACCTGAGCATGGCATCAGCTGAAAAATTCATAACCAGTACCAGGCCTATTAAAGACCAAGGGTGGAAATTAACCTTGTGTAGCACAATGATTAAGCTGCTGTCAATTGAGCCTTTTTCTACTAGCACTAAAAACTTACTGATTTTTCTTTTCTTTAATTGGATTAAAATGAAGGAAACCCAAGACCTCAGGGGAAAGAAAGCTGAGCAGAAACCTCACTCTCTAGGGGCTCCAGACTCTGCCAACTGTGTTGCTCCAGGTGTGTGTTATACATGCCTTTGATTCCTAGGACCGAGCAAGCCAGATATGTGACTTTAATTATTGGAAGGCAAACTGTGCCAGGACAGGGTCTGAACTGTGCTCGCTTCAGACTCTACTGACTACCAGAGCCAGAAAGAAAAAAAGGAAGTGTGTAGCTGAGCCTACAGGTGGTTTTAAAGATTTATTTATTTATTTATTTACTTCTCCCCCTTCCCGCTCCCCACCCCCCTGTTGTTTTGCACTCGCTGTCTGCTCTCTGTTTGTTCTTCTGTGTCTGCTTGTCTTCTCTTTAGGAAACACCAGGAATCGATCCTGGGACCTTCCGGAGTGGGAGAAAGGCACTCAATCCCTTGCACCACCTCAGCTTCCTGGTCTGCTGCATCTCTTATTGTCTCTTCTTGTTGTGTCATCTTGCTGTGCCAGCTCTCCACTCGTCCATGAGGGCCAGCACTTCTGTGTAGGCCAGCTTGCCATGCGGGCCAGCTTGCCTTCACCAGGGGGCCCTGGGAATCGAACCCTGGACCTCCTATATGGTAGACAGGAGCCCAATTACTTGAGCCACATCTGCTTCCCTACAGGTGGTTTCAATGTCTTGCTGTCTTGAGGCATTAGGAACCTCTTGCTGGTGATGAGTACCTGACTTACATTTGTCTTCCCAATGGAGTCAGCTCCTCCAATACATCTCTCTTTTGTTTCTTGAAAAGTGGCTGTATCTTGCACTCGTTAGCCTGAGATGAGTACAAAGGGCACAACAGGTAAGTAATGGGGACCAGGAGGACCCCTTGGGGCAATAGTCCTGAAGGAAACACCCAGGGCCAATGGAAGCCCATACAGTCTTTGGGTGAATCAGGAAAAAGTGCACCCTCTGAGTGGTCATAGTTCCTTGAAGATACTGCCTGATGACCAGAGAGAAAGAACATTTGCTCAAAGGAAAAAGTGTCCTTCTTGGATGTGGAGACGGGGTGGGGGAGCCGCACACAGCCCTGGTGGTGCATAGCTTGACATGCTGAACGCAGGTAGGACTTTAGCCATGCCTCCCCACTTCAGCTGCACACATTTATGCAGGGCCCAATTTACACACCCATAAGCGGTGGCCCTGGTGACTGCCTGGGAGGCAAAGGAAGCAGGCGGGATACTTACCAGGGCTGTAAGCAGAGGAGGGGGCACCCTTTACTTCCGTAAAACTTTCTTAGCACAGGCTATCGGGTTTCTCTGGCTCTGGGCTCAGCTAAAAAAATCTTGGTTAAATAGGACTACACCGCTGTTGGACTGAAGCAGAGCTGAAGCTGTGGGTCAGGAGGAGGTGGAGAGGGAAAGAAATGGTTTCTGCTTCCCAGAGATGCGTCCTTATCTTCCCTGTGGGCTGGCCCTCCAGCCTGGCTGCAGCCTCTGATGCTGTGCATTCAGAAAGACAGTTCTAATCGTTCTTAAATCTTCATCTCAGATGGAGTCAGGACACACTCACACACTCATAATAGTGTTCATCCCAGGATGCATGTATCACACTCTCCATTTCTTTGAGGTTGTGCAATTTTTTTATGTCTCTGTTCCCAGCCACAACGGACTTAAAAGGGGTTTGGGAGGAGGATGTGGGAAGAAAAGTTATTTCAACTGAAATTGAAAGGAATTCCAGAGCAAGACAATGATTGTAGTTCAAGAAAAAAAAATCTATTAAGGGTGATTTTCCAGAGAAATTGAAAGTCATGCAAGACACACATACATGTGTACTTAGAATGGAAGTAACAAGTGCTTCTCTCTCTCTTTCTGTGTCTCTATCTCAGAAATGATGATTCTTTTGCAGGAATAGAAACAAATTGTTTTCTCCTTTCTAAGTAGTTTTCCTTCCTGAAAACTGTCTCTTATTTTATATCCTAAAAAAAAGCATTACCATGTGTATAGATTTAAGCCAGCATAATCAGGAGACTTTTCTGGGGGTTTCCAGATGCTTTTAACAGACTGTTTTAGTTTTCTAGCTTTGAAAGCAAATGCCATGCAATGGGTTGGCTTAAACAGCAAGAATTTATGGGCTCACAGTTTTGAAGCTAGGAGAAGTCTAAAATCAAGGTGTCATCAAGGCAATGCTCTCTCCCAGAAGATAACATTCTAGGGCTGACTGCTGGGAGTCCTTGGTCCTTGGCTTTTCTGTCACATGGCAATGCACATGCCCTGTTCTGGCTTATTTCCTCTCTTCTGGGTTCATTGATTTCCAGTTCTGGCTATTCCCAGTGGCTTTCTCTCTCTCTCTCTCTCTCTCTCTCTCTGTGACCTTCCCTACAAGGTCTTTATTAACAGGATTAAGACTCATCCAGACTGAGGTGGCCACTCCTTATCTGAAATAACCTCATCAAAAGGTCCTATTTACAAGAGTTCACACCCACAGGAATTAAGTTAAGAACATGTTTTTCTGGGGTACATAGCTCCAAGCCAACACACGGAAACCATATTTACAAGCACCAGGTAAAAACTGTAAGCTGCTGTTCCTCTTTCTCCATCCCAGCTAGCCGCATGCCTCTTTCTTCTATGGAAACACAGCTATTGACATGGGATCCCGATTCTGGGAACCTCCGTGCCTGGCACTGTGCTAGGCAGTGAGGGCACCACAGTAGATAAGACTCTGCCTGCCTCAGTCTTTTTGAGCAGTGCTAGCCTATGCCATCAGCTGGAATGAGTCTTCTTTACATTCTTCCTAATGACACAGAGGCTCAGGGCCCTTCTGCGGCTCAAGACTGTGCCCCCTTGGCTAACTCAGGGCTTGACAAAGTCTAGCCCACAAGCCTCGTTTATTTACATACTGCTTGTGGTTGTATTCATGCTGTGATGACAAGGTTGACTAGCTGCTACAGAGACGTTATGGTCAACAAAGCCCAAATATTTTACTTTCTGGCCCTTTACAGATAAAATTTGCCAATCCCTGGCCTCTAGGTCATTGAGGAGATAACCTGCCAGGCTTTTTTCTGGGCTGCGCCAGCCCACAGAAGGCAATACACTAGGGATAAGATTCCAAAAGGAGACTAGTGCTGGAAGATTTGGATTGAAATAAGCACAGAGATTTCTGCATGTAGGGTTTGAAAATGTGGTGTTGATATGTACATGGTACCATGCAATTTTCCCCCCAGAAAATGTTCATTCTTCGATGGGATTGTGGTTGCATCAGACCTCCCTTTTAGGTTGGGTTCTCAAAGGGACTTATAAATGGGCTGATGGCAATGTGCCTTGTCTGGCTCGACAACTCTGCTCTTCCTTAGTTCATTCTTGGTAACCGTGAAATATTCAGGGTACACTGTGCTCTTATAAGTGAAGCAAAACCCACCTGAAAAATCATTCAGTCTTTATAAAGGGACCAGTTTTCTTGCTTCTATCTGTCCCATTCCTGTCTTAACTCCAAATCCAATCTCTTACCTAATTGGACACTCCTGAGGAAATAAACTTTTAAGACTGGTGAGCCGTTCAATCCCTTACTCCTGTGGTTCTTAACACTGGCTAGGCCACATGTTTATTTAGGGAGCTCTTTTTTTAAAAAATCAAATGCCTAGGCCTCCCCTCAGGAGGTTCTGGTTCTGTGTGTCTGGGAAGGAGGCCAGTTATTTGCATTTTTAAAAGCCCCCCAGGGGATGCTGATACACATCAAAGATGGAGAATTGTCTTCTTCCATTTTTACACCTTAGATAGGTCCATCCTCATACCTGACCTTCTCCTTCAGTTCTAAGATCTATTCAGTTAGTTCATTAAATATGTATTGAGAACCTCCGTGCCTGGCACTGTGCTAGGCAGCGAGGGCACCGCAGCCGATAAGACTCTGCCTGCCTCCAAAGTGCCCACAGTCCACGGGATGCGAGGTGGCAGGGCGGGAGCAGGGCGACAGTGCACACACACGCACACACCTGCACACACAAGAGAAGAATGGTGTGACGAGTGCTCTGACAGGAGATGGCCTCATCTGCTGCGACACACACAAGTGAATATGTGGATGCTCTTTAATCTGAATTCACCTGGATGGGTACGCACAACTTCTCTGCAGCTGTGCAGCCACCCAGTCCCGGCCAGCTTGGGCTGCCAGCTACCCTGTGGCAGGGCCTGCAGGGAGAGCCCTGCAATTCCAGGGAGGAGGGAAGCTTGTGAGAGACCCTGCAAAGTCCCTCTGAACTGGGAGTGTCCTCTCTCCTTCTCCCTGCTCCTCACCCCAGGGCCCGGGGGGAACAATGATGTTTGCACTCAGCTACCCATTCAGCTGATGATGCATGAGGCTGGGAGCAAGGCACTGGTGCAGTCTTCCATGGACAGCTATATTGGCCCAGTGGTGCTCAGCTTGGAGATAATAAAAACTTTCTTCTTTTCTTTTCTCTTTTTTGTTATCAGTAAACGAAGCAGATCCGCTGCCAGGGTGACACAGAGAGGGACGAGATGCACACTGACAAGATGCCTGAATATATATTTTTCTGAACTATGATGAATTTTTTTTCCAACAGAGTCAGTATTCTGACCACTGTCCCACGTTGACACTTTTATTATCAGTAGCTCAATTTCGTGGGGCAGATTTGGTTTTCTTTTCCAATCGTAAGATTCTTTTCAAAACAAATCAGCTTCACTCTATGGTGGTGCCTTTGCTTTGTCCCTCTTCTTGGGAGGATATTTCTTGAAGGCTGAGTCCATGTAGCTCTTGTGTGGAATAAAAGTACCTGTTTTCTCCAACAATCCTTTCCCGGTCTTCACCCCCACTTATTTCCAAGAAGCAGAACTGGACCATGCGATTGATAAAAATTAAAAGGCAATATTTATTGAATGCTAGCAGACATCTTCCTTTGGCTGTACGTGCATGATGGCTTTTAATCCTCCTGACAACCTTATGAGGAAATGCAAATATTATCCTCTTATTTCAGATTAAAAAAAAAAAAAGCAAGCTCGATGAGGGTTAAGAAGTAATTTGCCCAAGAGCACAAGTTCTTAATTTACAGAGTCAGAATTTGAACTCAGGTCTGTAATCACAGAGCATGAGCTCTTAATCATCACACAATTCCACTCTCTAGGCACAGCCTCAGTGCCTGCATCTCCATAACATTCTTCAACATCCTGGATGCTGAAGCTGGCTGACACAGCAGAGGATGGGAGAGAAGCTCTTCCAGTGGCCCAACATGTCTTTGCCTTCCTCAGAATTAGTGAGAGGAGTATGGTTGAGCATGTATTAGGGTGTACCACAGCGTTCCGGATTAAGACATTGACACCCTCTCCCTAAGGACTCAGGGGTCCCTCCTACTCTTTTACTTTAAATGTGGCAATTATAGCCCCACTGTTTAGTTAAAATGAAAATGTGAGTTTGGTAAACGTTTTCAAGTGACTTTATTGACTGTACATTCTTGGTGATGGCTTATCAAGAGAAAGAAGCTTTTATCTACAGAAAGATATCAACCTCATCTAGTCTGGGTCTGTGAGTAATTCATTATGAGCTTTCACCTGGAATTCAAAATTGAGAGTTATCAAGGTGAGTGGGAGGATGAAGATGCAGGACAGTGCATCAGAAGCCAAGAATATTTCATCAGTTTCCCCAAGGAGGACTTCCTCTTTCCCCATCTTCCCCTCCTGGCCACACTAACTTACATCCTATTAAATTACAGCCTGGAAACTGCTTGCCTGTCTCTACTATGTAAGCTGAAAGGTGGTGCTGAGCTGCCTGGCACCAGCTACCACATAATCTCCATGAAGTTTGGTCAATGGTTAGATTATAGAAGCAAGGGAAGGAAGAAGAGCAAAACCGCCTGCATACCTACAAGGCCCACTTCAAATGTCACCTTCTTCCTAACTCACTTAGCTTCTTTCCCCCCTGCTCTTCCATTTATTCATTCACCAAACATTTATTCCATTCAGCAAACATATTAGGCATCCAATGTAGGTCAGGCCCTGTGCTAGGCAAGTAGGTAGGAAATGGCCCCTGCTCTCAAGGTGCTCATAGTCAAGTGGAGGAGGAAAACAGTAAAACAACTGCTTACTGAAATGTATAAAATAATTTTAAAAATTACATAGCAAAATAAATAGAATTTGGTGTGGTTAGGGGCATACAAAGCACTTGGGGAGCTCCTGGTGGAAAGGTGAACATGTCAATATGGCAATCTAGGTAGGAGAAACTGCCTGTAGGCTTACAACGACGGTATGAGAAAGAGAAAGAAAATATACGGGCAGAAACCCTCCATTCTTTGCTAATTAAATTTCTATTTTATTCTGGTCTCTGGTAGCCCTGTGTATCCTGAGCCACTCCCCAGGCCCAGGAGCTGAATGTTGATTTAAGTTAGTCATGTTAATTCCATTCCCAATTCCCCTGTGATTAGTCAAGACATGGACAAGTGATCTTATCCTGGCCAATGAAGCGAAGTCTGCTGGGGCTCTGGAGATGTTTTTCTCACTTTAAAAAGGAATCACAGACAGAGACATGCTCTTTTTTTTCTTTGAACTTTATTGCATTAGGATGTGATAGCTCGAGCTTCTGAAACCATCTTTCAAGCCTGAGAAGAAAGGCCAAGAGAACTGCAGAGAAGTTAATCCAGAGTCCTGGCATCATTAAGCTGCTAAATTAACCAGCTCTGGAACCACTTACTTGATACGGGAGACAATAAATGTCCTTATTATTAAACAACTTTTAATTGGGTTTTCTGTTACTTGCAACCTGTAGCATCCTACTTGATCAAGCATATTAGAGAAATCACCACACACCCCCAATATCACTCTTACTTCACTGACTTTGCTCCTGCATTTCCTGCTACCATAGATGCCTTCCTACCAACTCTACCTGTTAAAATACTACATACCCGGCAAGACCCACCTCAAATGTCACTTCCCTCCACCCAAACCAACATGACCTCTCTTTTCCAAATGACTTTTTTTCCCAATTAAAAGGCAACAATCACATTCTCTCTTGCATCACGATTCCTACTTCTAGACTGGAAGCTCTATTGGGGGGTGTGTCTCATACTTCTTTGCAAACCCTGCAGTGCTTTCCCAGTGCCTGACCTCAATAAATGCTTGACGAATTGAATAGGATGAAATGGGGATCTGAGGAGAAGTGAGATGTGGAAGCTGAGATCTGAGGAAATATGAAGCTAATGCGACATCCAAGCTAAGTAGAGAAAGCATAAGACCAGAGAACTTCTGATATCAGGGCATGCAGAATTGCCAAGTTTGGAAAACCATGTTGCTTGGCATCTCAGGTTAGGGCTGACAGCATCTTGCTGGATAGGAGTTGACAGCTGAAGAAGAGGGACTCAGAAGCTTAGAAAAATAACAAGCACAGAGATAAATTTATACAGATAAATTTATAGCTCATCTCAAATAATGCCTTTGCACTTTAATAATGCACGAAAGAGTGCCTGATTCTGGAATCAGGGAGGCTGGTGTGACATGTGTCTAGCAGGTGAGGTTGCTGGGTACTGGGATGAGCGCTCAGTCGGGTGAGTCTCAGCCAGGGTTTGGGAACCAGTGTCACCACCTTGCAATAGCTGCTTGGACCTCAGAACAGGCCCTAGTGGATGTTAACATGGCTTTTGAAATCCAAGAATGTGTGGGAACAGCAAAGAAAGTGGTAAAATATATTTTCAACTGAGCAAATTTCAGAACTTCTTGTGACATTCAAGGCTGTAGGGGAGTGGGCCAAACACATATCGAGGGTAGGTGTAGAAGATGCTGTATCTGAGATCTGAGCTTGAAGTGAAAAGATGATGAGGAAGTGAGAGGTTTGAGTTTTATTTTGGGCAGAGGATTGAGAACGGGAAACTTTTTTCTAAGGCTTGAGAGGCAGCAGGGCTATTAGTACTGAGAAACTTTTGTGTAATTGACTCAGTTGGATCATTTTAATTCTGTATAGACCAGAAAGTCCATTTCCATCCTCCTATATTTCTGCCATCATCTCCTTTGGTTTTCCTTCTTCCTTTTTTTCCTCCTTAGAGAGTGGGACTTCTACATCTATGAGCCAGAGCAGTGGACTAGTAGCTCAGTTATTTCTTTTTTCTGCATCTGCATCTACTTATAAGAAAGTGAAGACTCAGACTGTGTGCAGAAGAGCCAGTTTGGAATTGTCGATGTGGGTTGAGGGTTGTCCATTTCAAAAGTGAGACGTCAACTCTAGTCTTTCAACTCTAGTGCTCCTCATTTATGCTGGCTCTTTCCATGGTGCAGTTGGCTATTTGTAGCACATTTTGTGTTTCTTTTGGACTGACTGGCATGCAAATAGTTGGACCTGATGGAAGGCTACAGAAAATGATTGCTGAGTGAAACGTCAGAGGGAAAACAAGGTAACTTTGTGTTCTCCTAAATGACTTAGGGTGACAGCTCTCCCCATTATACAAAGAACATAGGACGAGAAGTCAAGACTGCCAAGTTCTAATCCTCACATTGCTCCTGTGTGGCCCTGCTCTCTTCTCCTTTCTAGACATCGTTTTCTTTACTGAAGGGGTTGGACTAAATGATTCCTACAATTCCTCCCAGATATTTCACCTCGTGCTTCTAGGATTCCTGACTCTCCATTCCTAGGTTTGTGAGGCAAGAATGAGAACAGGCCACATTTAATCCTCACAGTCATGCATGCTTCACCCAGGGAGCCTGGGTCCTACAGGTGATGCGTGGAGAGTCTGACCACAGTAAAGGACTCCACTGGCCAAGGTTGAGGTCAAGGGAAGTGTGGTTTTTTTATAAAGAGAAATCTTTTTTTTCTGATAGGCATGCAACAAGCTCAGTTCCCCTGGGTGGGCTTTACTGTGTGCTGTTGACACCCTATAGCCATTTCGAAAGCTCTTTAGTCAAATAGGAGTCTGCATATCAAAATGCTTCATAACCTTCAGTTGCAATTTTTTTGGTTGTGTTTAGCAAACTAGTCCTTCCTCTTCCAAATGCCTCTTTCTATCTGCTACTTTTTCCTCTTACAACTGTGTCCAGAGGATGCCTGTTGACTGCCATGGGCCCACTCAACATTGTCTCCTTCCCACTCCCCAGTATACCACATCCCTCTCTTTCTCTCAAGTCCTCACCCTCCAAAGTTCCATGAAAATGAATCTAAAAGTGGTGAATGTTCATTCAATTTATTCTAGTTCTCATTAGGACTGCTCTCTGATTTCTTAAAATGTGGGGTTTCCAAGTCAATTCTTTTACGTTTATGTGGAACACAAAGACATACAGACACACACAGACATGCATACAATATATATACAAGCATCAAACAAATCATATTATGATTGTTTTAAACACTGATGTAAATTCACAACTAAAACCAAACAGTTGCTTTAAATCTCACCTGTGATTTCTGATGCAGCTCCACAGTGTGGTCAGCACAGAAGCTCTGCCTTCTGCCTTCATCCCTGGGGACAGCCCTCTCTTGTCCCTCTACTGTTCAGAGTCAAGAAACCCAGGACTAACCACAGCATCCTGACCTGGGAAGAAGGAACCCTTCTCTGGGGTCTACTTGTCTGAATGCAAAATTCATCTTGCTCAGTTGCAATATTTGTCCAAGGGCTGAAAAGAGCAAAGGGAAATAAAATAACTAGTTTCAGCTTAACACTCTTTTTACAATTTGCAAACCACTTTCACACAGGCTATCTCCTTGAGGCCTTACTAGTTCCTGGTGAGGAAAGAACAGAAGTATCACCATTGTGCAGATAAAGAACCGAAGGCCTAGGAAGTTTCATTTATTTTTCCAAAGCTTCCCAGTTATTGAACGTTGAATTCAGGACTTAAGTCCTTATTTGTACCTTAGAAAGTCCATGGAATTTCCATGGTATGGAAATGAGGCCCATGGTAGAGAAATGTGGGTTTTAGGAGAGACTATCTGATAAGCAATGTAACTGGATTTATTAGACTGGATGTTAGTATTCCTTAGAAATTGTGATCCCGAGAAGTCTCCTATGATTTGTGACTAGAGGTGACAAAATATCATGAGCATTCCTTTATTTATTCATTCATTCAACAAATATTTTTGAAACCCATGCTGAGGACAAGGTCTTATATTAGATGTCATTGTACACACACACACATTCTGACATTCTTTTGTGTGTGCAATCATAGCGTGCTCTGTTCTCTCTCCATGCAGGACCTGCCTCTGTCAAGGTTATGACCTCTGAACACTAGTCTTCATAAAGCATCTCCAAGTCCCTGCCCATGGCGTGCTCTACTAATGACTACCATGAAGGTAGCTTGAAGGGCTTTCAAGACACCCGAATGGAATCAATTCACAAGAGACTGTGACAGCGGATGGTGACATTGCCTCCCTAGGAACCCCTAGGGCCCCTTGCTTTGCTCAAGGGGAGCACCACTCTTAAATTTCATTAGGGAAGAACAAGGGCAATTTGTTTGCCCCTCAAGCTCTTTCATAAATTCAAAGCTGCTCTGTGGGCTGCAATACTAGTTGGCGAAGTAAAACCACAATCAAGCTGCTACAGTCAAGCTACTTGCCAGCATCATGCCTCAGGAGGAAGAGAGAAAGGAAAGCAGGCAGCCAGGAGAAGAAACGCCTGGAGAGGAGGGGCACAAGTGGATGGAGTGAAGAGGGGGTGGGGAGAACAGCGCTGCCCGGTTCTGCTTTGTGCCACAAGAAAGGTAGAAGACAAGGCCATTATGTTTGTTCAGTGGCTTTGCTTTGTTTTTTTTCTTTTCCCCAAACGTCTGACAGCACGTGGGCAGGGACCTTGCTTCATTGTTTGGGTTCTGTCTTTTCTCTGCATTGTCAACAGCACCCATCTACAAAGAGACAGACAGTAACTGTTTGTTTAAAAGAAAACGAAAAGAAATTCTTTTGTTTCTTTTCTGGTTCTCTGCAGCTAGGAAACAGCCCGCATGAAGGTTTTTTTTGTTTTGTTTTGTTTTTTTGGGTTTTTGTTTTGTTTTGTTTTTAAAGAAAGGCTACATAATTCAGGGATGGGTCAGCCCCTTTATCTCTGGACCCATCAACTTTTCAATCTAGGTTTCTTCTCAGGGCATCTTGCTGAATACCAAGGAGAACCACCTAGGACAAGGGTTCTTAAAAAAAATACGCTTCGCCCCTAACAAGATAAGCTGCTACTGGGCACCACCATAAACAATTTATCTGCTGATTATAATGGGCAGATCCTTGGGTTATTTACAGCAGACTTTTCTGAGCATTTATTGATGCTGCTAATTCTTGGCAGTCAGAAGGGAGCGTTGGCAGGTACAGTAATCTAAAGAGAGGCCCTGTGAAGCTCTAGCCACATAATAGTACCAAAGAAGCAAATGATTTGTGATACTCAGAAACAGTTGTGAATATTAAACTAGTTTAGAGTTTAGGTTAATGTTATTTCACAAACAAATCATGGAAGAAAGTTCAAAGGGAGGCAAAGTGGAGAATAAAGAAAGATGTTGTTAATACAGTGCTTACCCAGCCAGGAGTCTAGGCTGATTTTGGGATCAACCTTAGATTATGAGTTTAGGTCAATTAAAACAGAGGAAACTTTTGTAGTTTGGATGTCTCCTAAGAGTTACTAGACATATTGGCAGTAGCAACCATCTAGGCTGGCATAGTGGCAGTTGCATTTAGGGGATATTGAACTCTAACACCTCCTGGTGCAATTTGGGGTTGCATCTCATCACAGACCATTTGTTTCCTCATGTACTCAATATATACATTCAATATGTTTGAAACATCTGTTTTATGTCTGACTCTATTCTAGGCACTCGGGACACAATGGTAAATACAGACATATTTCCTATTCTAACCGACAGGACATCTATTGAAGGGAGACAGGTAGATAATCAAATGAAGAAAGAAAAAAGATCATTTCAGATAGTGGTAAGTGCTATGAAAATACCAAAACTTGGTAATAAAAGTAGCTGTGGGGTCAAGTGTGGGGCTGCTTTACCTGGAGTGGTTAGGGAAGAACTGACATGAGCTGAGACCAGAATGAGGAAGAGTAAGCCATTCAAAAGCTTTAGAAACAACATTCAGGAATAGGGACATCAGGTACAAAGGCCCTGAGGTGGGAAACCGATTTATGTGTTTGAGGAACAGAAAGAAGGTAGGTGAGACTGGAGAGTAGAGAGCCTGGGAGAGGATGGTATAAGGCAAGATCATAGAAGTAAGTAGAGGGTAACTCAGAATTAAGACTTTGGATTTTAAATGTTCTGGGAAGCCATTGGATAATTTTAAACAAAAAAGTGCCAAGCCATTATTTCAGGTTTAAAATGGTCACTCTCAAGCAAGGGTGACCAACCAGGAGCCTGAAACAATTGTCCAGGCAAGAGGTGATGGTGGCATTGGTTGTGGGGTAGAAGAGGAATGAAATGGTCAAATTTGCCATAGGAAAGAGGATGGTTTTAAGTATTTCTAAATATGGAATTGCATGCTTGTTATCACATTTTATGCTTTAGATTTGTGGAATTAATACTCAAACTTAGCATTTTACTAATAAGTAAATACTAAGCATTCAGCTCAACTGTTTCATCAATACCCCCCCAAACCCACTCCCAACTCCTCCAAAAAGTAAATGTCTTTCATCAACAGCACATTGATTAAAAGTTTAAAATAAAAAATCAAATGGGCCTGTTTTCAAATCTTGCTTGTGTTAATTAATAGCCCTGAGGTGTTTGGCAACTTATTAAATTTCCTGAGCTTCATCTTTATTAACTGAAAACAGGGCTAACAATAGTACCTACCTCACAAAATCATTGTTGGGCTTATCTGAGAAAATGCCTGCACATAGCCCAATTCCAGATATATGACAAGTTCTCCGTTCATTCTAACTAATATTCTCTATACTCCTTCCAGGGGAAGGTAGATGCCATATTTTTATAGCCCAATCTACAAGACTCATAAAAGTCTTGCCTGACATGCACACGCGTAGAGCAAACTTTATTTTTTCAATTTTCAGGAATGCAATTTTCAATATTTCCTTATTTTTAATTGAGGCATAATTGACATATAAAGGCATCCCTCGGTGATACTGTGTGTTTGGTTCCAGACCACCACAATAAAGTGAACATCCCAATAAAGTGAGTTACACAAATTTTTTGGTCGTTTATGTAATATACTGTAATCTAAGTGTGCAATAGCATTATGTATAAAAAGACAATATACATAGCTTAATTAAAATGTGGCACACAGGTGACATGAACACAGGCTGTTGGAAAAATGGCACCTATAAACTTGCTCGACTCAGGGTTGCCACGAACCTTGAATCTGCAAAAAATGCAGTATCTGCAAAGCACAATAAAGCAAAGCAGAATAAAATAAAGTAAGCCTGCTACATATAAAGTTTAAAATTTAAGTTTTGATATAAGTATACACTTATGAAACCATCAGTACAATCAAGATAATGAACATATCTGCTATCCCCAAGTTTCCTCCTGCTTCTTTGAACCACTCTCCTGCCTCTCTCCCTGCACCCCACCACTGTCCCCAGGCAACCACTGATTTGTTTTCTGTCACTACAGAATAGTTTGCATTTTCTAGAATTTTATATAAATGGACTCACACAGTCTCTTCTCTTATTTTGTCTCACTTATTTCACTCAACACAATTATTTTAAGATTCATCCATGACATTGTATGTGTCAAGGGTTCTTTCCTTCTGATTGCTGAGTAATATTCCATTGTTTGGATATACCGTGGTTTCTTTCTACATGTTGATGGACATTTGGATTGTTTTTAGTTTTTGACTATTGCAAATAAAGCTGCTATAAACACTAATACAAGTCTTTGTGTGGACACATGCATTCATTGCTCGTGGGTAAATTTCTTGCAGTGGAATGGCTGGGTCACATGGTGGGTATATGACTAACTTTTTGAGTAAATGCTAAACTATTTTCCAAAGTAGTTGTATCATTTTATATTCCCAGCAGCAGTGTTTGATGCTGTCAATTGTTCCACATCCTTTCTAGCACTTGGTATGATCATTCTACTTAATTTTATCCATTCCAATATGTATGTAGGAATTTCTTAATTGTGATTTTAATTTGTGGTTTTGCATCTTTTCAAGTGTTTATTTCTTCTTTTTATGAACTCTTGAAAAAGTAATTACCTCTAAGAATTCATTAGCTTTTCTAGGCTATTAAAAATACATACACACATACCTTAATTAATAAATTAATAACTTGAGTATCTGTCATTTGCCAGGGGTGGATCTAGGGATTGAGAACTCTGAACAAGACAATGCCCGTACCCTCATGGAGTTTCCACTCATAGGAAAGAGACAAGAAACAGTGTAAGGACATGTTAAAATGTGTGACTACTATGAAGAAAGATAAAGCAGTATGTGACAGGTGGTAAAGGGATGGGGCAGGGGTGGAACAACATTTTAAATGAACTTAGTTCTTAGCGGGTTACATTTATTACTGCAAAAAAAAAATTAGGAGGTCTCTGAGGACACGCTACCGTGCTTCCTTCCTGCAGCACCTTGCACGGTGGATTATGCTCAACGCATATTTGTTCGTCAGTTAGTTATTCTTATTCCTATTTTGCCCATTGCAAGAATGGGGACCCTCTCATCTGTCCTTTTTCATCACTGAATTTCCTGCACAAGGTCAGGAGCACAGTAGGCATGTGTTTAATTAATATTAATTGGGCAAATGAATGAAGCAAGGGAGGAAGGAAGGGCACATAGAAAGAACATATCGCGCAGAGAGAATTCAGTTAGTGCCAGCACTCAGGCAAGAATCCAGATTTCCAGCCATGGTGGAGCCCTTTTCTGTGGGCTTCCTCTTCTTGGCAGACACCTATGCTGCAGCTCACCTAGACAGTTGTTTCTATCGGGTTTGGTACCAACAGGAAGCAGGTGCTCTTCTGGGCTTCCTTTTCCCCAGCGTGGAATTAACTGGCACCAGTTTAAAATTGATGGCCCAAATCCCTGTTCCTGTGGCCTTACCAAGGCATTTACCACATTCTGCATAATTAGTGATGTGAGAATCCTCCTACCTCCCAAGACAGAGCTTCTAGAGAGCAGGAGGAAAGAAGACTTAACAGCTTTATGACCCTCACAGCCCCATCTCAGTACCATATACACAGGAGCTCAGTAAATATTTATTGTATTCAATTGAATCCTAAGTCCCTCTAAATGATTCAAGATGTCAGTGAAATACCCTTCAGCACTCCAGAAGACAGAACAAGAGGAAATAGCTTGTGATACTGAAGCATGAGCGATTAAGGCTAGATTTCAGGATCAACTAGTTCTTTAGCCAACAAAGTTGTTGAAATAAATCCACACACATAATTTTGTACATGGAAACTTAAACAAAAACAAAAACTAAAATAAACAGGTATTTTCAGTCTGAAATGGTTTAAAATTGGTCCAAAGAAGAGACAGGGGGATGGATGAGATGACTTTTAAAAAGCTGTCGCTTGATCTTATCTGTGTACAGAATCTTCAGTGAACCCAGACTTCAACCCCTTGGAGCTGCCTGGACCATTAGAGTTCACACCAAGGCTCCCCCCAAAACTGTCCACCCAGCCTCACTGTCCCAAAGTTTACAGTGGCTCCAGAGCTCAGCAACAGCAGACCTTGCAGGGAGGAGACAGTGGGGAAACAAGCAGGTCTGTCTGCAAACCACAGTTCCCTTGAGGTTCCCAAGCAAAGCCACCAGCCAAGGCATATCTCAATCGCAAGTGGAGCAGCTCATTGTGGAGGAGGTTTATGGTGGCCCTGCCCCTGAGCTGTAAAGTTTATTTCTGCACATTAACTGATCCATTGTCCCCTGCCCTCCATGCCTCCTTCATCTTGTTTAGGTAGACTTGTCAAGATCTTCTTTTACACACAGATCCAACCGGGGTAGGACAGAGCTGAGTACGGGGCCGCTCGTATATCAGCACCTTAAGGAGACACTGATGTGGCCCCCACAGCACCCTGGGGTGTCCTACATTACCCATTATCTGCTGTGCTATGAGAATCTAAATAATCTCAGCTTCCCTGCCTATGTCACTGCCTATGAATCTGCTATGAGCTAACACTAGATAGGATGATTACAGACAAAAGCAAGTGTCTCCTTCATTAGATGGCAAGTTGGGGGAATGGGGACCGTGTCCGTCTTTACAGTTTCACATCTAGGAGGAGCTGTGTACCTTCCTAGGTCATGCTCCCTGAATCCAGGGGAAAATATTTTAATGCACTTTGGAAATAGAGATAAAACTATGGTGGCAGTATTTTCATCCATAAAATAGGGATAATAATAGCATCTTCTTGATGGTGTTTTTGAGGTTTAAATAAGAAAATCAACATAAATAACTCAGCATAGAGATTGGCACCTAGGAAGAGACTGAGGGATGTTATGCAATAATGGCCATATGTCCCT
>JAQZBX010005057.1:27497-57828 GCA_029593785.1 Cabassous unicinctus | reverse complement strand
AGTAAGATATAAACAAGAACAAAACAAAATCCTATAAATTAAAAGAATGCATATGATATTTGAAGTAAATATTAAATTAAAAAAAAAAAAGACCACAATAAATGGAAAAATGTACTGTATTTGGTACCACTGCATTGCCTAATCCCAGTAGGTGAAATTCACACAAAATGTAATGTGATGGTGCTCCTTAGAATTGTGTGTGAGTCTTTCTCACATTCATGGATGGAGTTAAAGATATTAATTCTCACTAATTCATAAATTTAATTCAATTCAAATAAAAATCCCTGCAGTCTTTTGAAGAAGAACATAATAAAATTATTCCACATTTTATGTGAGACAATAAAAATACAAATAAAAGTTTGTATAAAGATAGTCCATTTACATTATAATTAAAATAGCATAATAATAACTTTTACTTCTGGTCAAGATAGAGTCATAATGACTAGATTTAACTTCTCGCCTCACACAACTAAGAAGAAGACAAAGTATATGAAATAATGGGTTTTAGGGTATCAGACAACAAGTAACTGTGATCCTGTAAGTTGAAAAACAAACTAGGTGAGCACTGAGATGAGAGTGCTCCAGCTTATTTTTCTAAGAGAGTTTACAGGCCATGGCACAAAGAGGGGGAATCTTTCCCAGCAGGGTTAAGGTGTTGGATCTGGGAGGCCAGGAGGCCAAAGAAGCTAGTTTTCAGGACAAAATACTAGAGAAGGGAAAACTGGACTGAGAGAAATCTGGAGTTCTGCAGCATGTCCCCCTTAAGTATTCAGCTGAGTACTGATCAGCTTTTGTGTATGAGGAAACTACCCAAATCCAGGGAAATAATTATCCAGCAAGATTAGAGGTAGCAACACCCAGAGCTCACACAGGACTAGAAATGGTGCCTGTTCACACCAGTCAGACTGAAAATTTCATAATTCACAGGGCACTGTATAGAGTACTCGGTAACTTGAGCATATCCCAGAACAAAGATAAGAAGTACTTACACAAATACAAAACTATCAAGCAAAAAGGTAAGATTCACAAATATTTGTTATTCAATAAAAGAATTACCAGGCAAAAGTTAAAATGTAACCCATTATGAGAAGAAAATCAATCAAACAGACCCTAAAGTGACACAGATGATAGAATTGGTAGGCAAGGAAATAATGGCTGAAATTTTTTCACATTTGCTAAAAGTTTCAATGAACCTGAAGGACAAGAAATCTGATGAAATCTACACCAAGGCACATCATAATTAAGTTGCTTAAAACTGATAATAAAGAAAAAATATTAAAAGCAGCCACAGGGAAAAGGCATGTTACATAAAGATAGGGATAGCAGCATATTTCTTGTTAGAAAATATCTGTGATGGTTTGAACCTATATGGACCCAGAAAAGTATGTTCTGAAAGCTAATCCATTCCTGTAGCATAAACCTATTGTAAGTAGGACCTTGTGATGAGGTTACTTCAGTTAGGGTGTGGCCCAGGGTGGGTCTTAATCCTCTTACTGGAGTCTTTTATAAGAGAAGGTAATTCAGAAAGAGAAGAGAGAAAGCCATAGAAGCCAGAAGCTAAAAACAAGAAAACCCAGAAAAGAAGGGAGAGACCAGCAGATGCTGCCATGTGCCCTGCTATGTGACAGAGGAGCCAAAGATTGTCAGCAGCTGGTCTTCAGGGAGAAAGCATCACCTGCTGATGCCTTGATTTGGACATTTTCATGGCCTCAGAACTGTTAGCTTATAGGCTAATAAATCTCCATTCTAAAAGCCAACCCATTTCTGGTATATTGCTTTCAGAAGCTTTGGCAACCTAAAATACTATCCAAGCCAAAAGTTAGTGACAAAACATCTTTAAAATTGGGGGGAGGGGATGGAAGGGGCTGTCAAACTAGACTTGTTTTACCAGAGAAGATATCTTTCTAAAATACCATGTGGAATTGACCCCTCAATATAGATGAAGTTTTCCATAATTGATTGAAGAAATGAATCCTAATATTTAAGAATTATATTAAGTTCTGAGGAAGTTTAGGTGAGGGTTACTGGGGGAGAATCAATAACCCCACTCTGCACTATCCAAATTCTAAACCAAGACCAGACAAAAGAATCAGTAGGTAGAGAGCCTAAACACTCCCTTTGACACTGATCCTGGAGTGATCAGTGTGGCTGATCATTAGAGTGATCCTGGAGGGATTAGATCTGGGGAAGAAGGCTTTTTAATACAAAGTCACAGAATTACATTTAAGCTGTCAGTCACCAGCAATGCTGGACCACTGCAACCAAACTGTAAGCAAGGCCTTTTCCACAAATCTTACATGACGGAGAGCAATCTAGAGCCATATCTTAAACTTTAACCTACATAAGAATCACTTTTAGAGCTTTTAAGAAAAACTGAATCTTTGCCCAAACCCAGATATTCTGACTCAGCTGGTCTATGGTGGGGCCCCAAAATTTGCATTGCTGTCAATTTTCAGCAATGCTGATGCTGTCTTCCAGCAAAATCCACTTTAAGTAGCACTGATCCAGAGAACATGCTCTCTGCAAACAGGTGTGATCCTAAGAGGAAGTGCAAGTAATGGCGAGGACTGCACAGGTGCACTTTTTCCTTCCAAACTCTTCTATCGAGGGTGTGGGAGAAGTGAGTGTGTGGGAGAAGTGAGTGAGTTCAGGGACACCAGCCAGAGGTGTTATGCTAATGGAGCTCCTTCTTCATGAAAGAGAACAGCAAAAGTTGGAAAGAGATGTCCTTTAACATTACCCAGATTTTTGTTCTCTTAATCCTTTGGGCTTCACTATTAAGTTGAAGATCAACCTGAGGCATGGCTATCTACCTCATGGAAAGAGAGAAGCTTTCCATCAGGACGATTCTACTCCTACCTTCATCAACTGGCCTTCCTGATTCCACCACTGCTCTTCTGGATATCCTCAGGAGCCTCTAGTGGGAAGGCTACATCTTGCCCAGTGAAGGCTTTGAAATTGTCAGAGAAGTATGTTAATTAAGTTCATCCCAAATCTAATCTGTTCCCAAAGCCAAAAATTCACTCCCTCTTCTTTGCCCCATCCCAAAGTACATCCAGGCACATTGTCCAACGTAGCCTATCAGAAAGGACGACTCACCATCTCCCTTTACGTGGGACTGAAGAGGGTTTTTAAGATGCAGGAATTTCAGCTTTAAAACCGTGACAGTCACAGACAAGCTGGAACAAGTTGGTCACCTTCAGCAATGTAATGACAACAGTAATATGAATATGCTGCAAATTACAGAAGAAACTCCCTCCCAATTATCAAGTTCCCAGGAAGAAATTTAAATCAAAACTGAAATTACTTTTCTAGATACACAGGAAGTACTTTAAAAAAAAAAAAAAAAAAAGCCTGAAATTAAAATCCAAAAGTCATCTCTCCCAACATTTCATTCTACTCTGTCTCAACCAGTGGGGTTCTCAAGGAAGCTGGCATTTCTTCAGTAAATAGAGCCCAGGGATCCTCTCACTGGAATTAATATTATTCCTTCAGGGTTTCAGAAGTTGTTGGATTAATTCAGTTCCAAAACCCTCTTGAGGTTCACTCGCAAAGAATCCAAAGATTCTTTGATTATCCATGAGATTATCAGAGTCATAGCCTCACACCCATAACATTTAGAAAATGAAACAATCTCCAGACCCTAAATCAATTATTCAAAACAACTCATAGTCCTAGAACCCAGGAAGTTTTGTTGGTATCAGAGCAGAAGCCAGCACTTACTGTAGGCAACTACTTTACCGTGACCACTCTGAGATCTGCCTAAAGGAGGGTATATGGAGAAACTTCTGTTTTAACTATTCGAGGAGGCTAGTCATACTATGTCAGCTTGCCCAGAACTTTCGCTCTATTGGGAGGACTTTCTGAGCAAGGGGCAAATTTTGACAGTCTCCATTTACCAATTCTGGGTAATTCCACATATGACTGCTGTCATCCCTCTCAGAGGGAAGGCATGGCTACCTTCTTGAAAAGTTCAGGAATTTGCAAAGGAAGCAGTCAGTGGCCAGGTCTTATCTGGGTGTCTTTCTTTTCCATTCATTGCATTAAAATTTTCCTAATTTCCATTTCCACCTGCGTCCAGTGTTTTTGGCACCTTCACAATATTTGCTTCCACCCTCTTGTGTTGCAAAGTTCTTCAAGCCTGGACCACAGTGGCTGTTTTCACTGTCTCTTGCTGTTATTGCTTAGGTCTTAGAAACCTGCTTAGGGATGACTACTCCCTCATCTGCAAGTCTCTCTCTATATTTAATCTGAGAGCACACAGTGGGGCCACACGCCAGAGCCACTGATGGCTGCCTCCTGGACTCTGCATGCAGAATGGATTTTGTTACAGCCAAGGCCCTGCCTACCTAAGCCTGGCACTACAGTTTAAAACAAACCTCGTTAAGGCTCTGCTCCATGAAGATCTGGATTCTGCACCCTGCCTCTCTAAAAACAGCCACTCTCCTGTGGACAAAGCTGCCAGAAGCTGTAGTCACTTGTCAAGGTCAAAATCTCACACGGCCTAAGATTTAAAACCATCCCCCCGAGCTGCGGTTGTAACGAGCCAAGCACAGGACTGCAGAAATGAATTTGCACAGCACAAAACACACTGCTTTCAAGGCAAAAACAGCCCTGGCCAATGCCAAGGGAACTTTGTCCCCTGATTTCCTTCCATCTACTTCTCAAGGTCTCTTACCCAAAATGATGATCTAATCAGTCTCCTGAATTGAATATACCATTGGAAAACCAGCAAGTTCACTTACAGGACCTGTCACTGGAAAACTTTCTGCTTAGAGGAGCAGCACAGAACCTAGGAAGAAAGGATGTAAAAACACTTTTGTGATCTCAAGTAGAGAGGCTGTCTTAAAAACGTACCCCAGGCTGCTGCCTGTGAGAAGAGGATTTAAAGAGAAACAAGCAAACAAAAAAGACAGAAGGGACAGCATCTTGATGAAATATTTTGTTATGACAACAATGAAGTTGTTAATTAGGTTTTTGAAAAATGTAGATTTACATTCAGCTTTCTTGGAGGAATTTTAAATATTTAAACATTTTTCAGTTTATTGACCAAATAATTCAAAGCATAAAAGAATAGAGATATCTAACTTATTGATTAGAAAATGAGAATGTGTGTTCAGTGGGGCATAATTAATTTAACTTAGCATGGGTGTCAATGAATGGAAAGAACGGGAAGAAAATCTGGGTGAAGAAGACTGGTCTGCAAATTCTCATTTCTCCAAGATGAAGAATGACAGGGGTCGTCAACAGGATGCCAAATGACCAGGAGTAGATGGAGCAGACAGTGATTCACACAAGTCAGTGAGAATGAAAAAATGCCAGAAATGGAATAGGGAAACTGTCATCTTTAGGGTTTAGGGGAAGAAGTAATTTCTGTCTTAGTTTGTCAGGGCTTCTATGACAAATACCACAACTGGTTGGCTTAAACCACAAGAATTTATTGCCTCACAGTGTCAGAGGCTGGAAGTCCATAATCAAGTTGTCAGCAGGATGAGGCTTCCTTAAAATGTGTAGCGTTCTGGTGGTGGTTTGCTGACAATAAATTTCTACCTGTATCACATGGCCAGCTGTCCTCCATCTCATCCTCTGGCACGGGGGACATGATTCAACCACCACAACTTCGTTGCAATATTTCATAAGTGGGAGAGTCCCTGAGTTGATAGCTCTAAAATGTATTTGTCTCTTTAGATTTTAAGCCAATTTTATAGAGTTAGTTTTCTAAAAGACTCTATTATGCCTAATGAGTGGCTTTGTACATGGAAGTCTTATATCATCTGAAGCAATAACCATATGCATGAACATTTTTCAGATGCCCATGAAGAAGCTGCAATATAGCAATTGTAATAAATAAAAATATTTTATAAAGTTTTCTTCATAGCATAGATACGGGCATGCTAGAAAACTCTCAGCATAGAATAAACAGGTTAAAAACTCCTTTTTCCTTTTCAGTGGGAAATAAAACGTATTTTAGATCTTAATACATGGCATCAAATAGCTGAAACAAAATGCTTAATTGGCGGACACTTTAAATCCTTAACTGATGTACCTCCGTGAAGTCTTTAGGACTGATGTTTGATTTTAATTTTTTTATCATTTCCTATTGCTGTGCTTCAGTGACCACTTGCCACATGTACAAGATCTAAGCAGACATGTTCTAAGACTAGTGAATGTCCTGATTTGGATGGCTTTGGACCCCGTATGTTTGCTATAGTTTGTCTTGTAAGCTTTTTTATCTCTTCACATGGAAAGTGGATTGAAAGGTGATACAATAAATATTCTAGAAATGAAGCAACTGGTAGGAGGAGACATGGGATTAGGCAAAAAGTAGTGCTGAAACAATTGACACTTAAAAAGGAAAAAAGATCAAATCATACACCAAATAAATTCCAGGGGCATTAACGACTTAAATGTAGAAAAGAAAACTTTAAAACTTTAAAAACAAAATATAGGAGAATATTGTCAAGCTTTCAGTGAAAGATTTATTAGATAAGATAAACCTTCTAAGCAAGAATAACTGACTAATACATTTGAATAATAATTTTTTTAAAAATTGCAATACTTCTAGCTGAAAAGAGATTAACCACATATATGAAGAAATCTTGGAATCCCATTTTAAAATGCCAAAAAAAAGAGAAAGAAAACAGCCAAAGGATATAAACAGACAAGTCATGAAAGAGGAAATCCAAATGGCCAATAAATATATAAAAAGATGCTCAAACTCACTAGTATCAAGAGAAATTCAAAGTAAAACCACAATAATGCTTCATTTTTCATTCATCAAATCGGTACAAATTTAAAGCTGGAAAATACCAAATCCTTGCAAAAGCAAGGAATAAAGGAACTTACAGGCATCTGGTCAAGTGTGAACTTGTGCAACTACTTTGAGAGGCCAATTTTCAATATTTTTAATGACAATTTTAAACTTTCATCCAGTAAAGTTGAAGATGTATATCCCTTAGAATCTCACATTCCCACCTTTAATTATACACTCTAGAGAAACATAGACATACATGCCCAAGGAATCATGTATGAAGATGTCCAATACAGCATAATTTTAGTGGGAAAAAAATGGGAAAAAATTAAATGCCCATCAACAGGATAGTGGCTAAATACACATAAATTTATGCAATGCTTCTTTATACAGCTATGAAAATTAATAAACTAATCCATACAAATCAAGATTGAACCTTTTTAGAATATAATATTGAATTAAAAAGACAAGATGCAGAATGAAATATACATCATAATACCTCCTTTGAAAATTTTTAATTCTACAAACAGTAAGTTTTGGCTATGGATACAAATTAATAATAGTGTTAAAAGGTAAACATGAAGAATATTTTCTTTAGAATAATTGTATCTGGTGAGGGTTCACTGAAAATATAATTGGGAAGGGATGCAAGGGAGGCCTCATCTAATTAGTGGAGAATTATTTTTAAAAAGATAGATTTGAAACAAATAAGATAAGAGGTTAATGATTGTTAAATACGGTGGTAAATATATGCATGTTCATTATATACTCTAATTGTGTATATCTTGAATAAGGAAAAAGTGATATTGTTGAAATCATAACAATAATCCTGTTGAACGTTAATTTTCATGATGCGCAGCAGGATTCTAAGTTGAGTATACTTTATGGTATCAGCAATGTGAAACAGCTATGGTAAACTGGTGACACACAGGCTGATAAGGACCTCAGTCTTGGTTTTCTTGGCTCAGACATAGTCAGTGTTTTTTAAAAACTGTGAAGGCATTGCCAACACTTAAAAATTGGGAGATATCACATAAACTCCTGATTCCTGGCCTTTCTTGCAAAATCAAGGGATCTGACAACACTGCAGCCACAGTGCCACAGAGTAAAGATGGGTGAAGCTGAGTGGCCGCTGGCTCCTTTGGATGGGCCAGCAGTGTCTATTCTCCCCGCCCACAGCACTGCCAGCTGAGAAAGGGCACACGAGTGCCAGCTGTCACTTACCAACGCACTGCCCTTTTTGCTTATACCGAAGAGACACGCTAAACATTTCTCCTGGCCCACTTCATTGAGGAAGGATTAGAAGGAAACAAAACAAATGTTTTTTCACTGCTGCCTCTACATTAGTGGATGGCCAGTTTTCAAAGGTTAAAAAGCACTGTAAAACTGTTAAAACAGTTAACCAAAAAAATCCTTCTAAGTTGCTATTTCAGGTCATAGCACAGCCCTCAACTAGCCTTCCAGGATCATTTTCTGCTCCCGTCTCTGACCTCTTTCAGCTCTTATCACAGGAAAGGTCCATCATAGTTCCTCAAGCACATCCAATCTTTTAACATCCAGCACTTTTTTCACAGGCCAGTCCTTCTGCAAAAACAAAACGAAATAAAACAAAACAAAAGCAAACAAAAATTCCTTCCTTCTGTTTCTACGTTTCAAGCAACTGTTCACTTTTCAAATTTCTTACTCATGAATTCAAAATTTAAATCCTCTGCGAAACTCTCCTGACTTCCTCTGATCATCTCTTGTTACACTAACCTCTGGGCACACATATCATCTATTTTCATGTCTTATTATATAGTGGGAAGGAAAGCTGTTACCCAGCTCTACTATACAGTAGACACTTAAAAATATTTTGAGTGAAAGTCAACGAATTAACACACTACATTTAAAAGGTATAGCCAACTAAGTTTAATCTATACTTTCCTTCCTAAAATGTATCATGAAAGCTTATTTTTTTATTAAACCATAATATCAATTTGTTTCTTTCTCGTAAGAATGCAGGAAATGTAAAAACAATCATAGTCAAGTGAACATGCAAACATGTCTATTGTATTTTCTAGATAAATGAAATTTATTCATTACACTTTCATTTTCACTTGAGTGAGAGATAATTGTTCTACTTTCTCCAAATTCTATTAATGGCTTACAATTTTATGAAGATAATTAGATGATATCTTACTGATCATGTTCTGTGAATTTTAAGAATTCTCTCAAGTGAAACACACAGCAATATGTATTCCAACATCTATAGCTTTTACCAAATCACTTTTGGATGCAATTGAAAGGATTCTTTTCTGTACATATCCCTGCCATGAGGCAGTTTCTCCTGGTTGCCTTTCATGGCAATTAAAAAGTGCTGTTTTACTCACTCCCTAAACTCAAAGACACTGTCATGAGTTTCCTTTCTCAACAACAGTAATGCTTGATATCTCTACTGACTTCTCTTAAATAACTGAATGTGTTTGAGTTTTCTCAAGACACACTTTGCAGAGAATTTATCTATTTACCAATGTGAACAATAAGGGACAAAAGAGGGGGGAAGGATGCTAAGAACTATAATTTTATATTTGACCCCACAGGAATAATGATATTTTTCCTTCTTGGCCATTTCGTCAGAGACTTGAGAGACCTATATTCTATCTTTAAATTTAAATTATTTAATACATTAACAATTTATAACTAAGCAAACTTCATAACCATTGCTTTAAATTTGGCAATAACACCAAAAATAATGAAAAAGTAAATAAATTGAAACCTTATTTACTTCTCACTGGCTGCCTACCTGCATCACGACATCTTCGTAGCATTTTGCAGCTCTCAGGAATTCATCATAAAGCAGCCTTACTAGAACATGACAGATGTCTTGTTAATGAACATTCCTTCTTGAAAGTGGATTCCAAAATGTTATAAATACAGCAGGCAAGAAGAATGCTATGCATGACCTCAAAAGCCAGAGATTATCACTATGTGGGCCAGGAGCATTAAAAATAGCATCTGTGGTGCACAAACCAGCGTATGGTCCCTGGCAATCATCCCAGGGTAAAATCCTCTACCATTACCATAGTCAAAACATAAGTAACTCAAAACGTGAATCATGTGTTATTGAAGAAGGAAAGAACACATTTCACTAAACGTGGCAACAGTGCTGACGAATGACTTACACTCAAACGTCTTATCTGAAATACCTTGCTGGGTATACCAACAACAGCGAGAGGAAACAAAAGCAGTGATCATGGATGACCCTTTCGAGTTACTGAGTTTTAAATAAGAAGTCTGGTACACATAATGTTGATTATGAATGTAAAACCTATTTTTGTAAATATATTAATTCTTAAATGCCCTCTAGAAATTGGGCTAATTTTTAGAACTGCTAATTCAAAACATTACTGATTATTTTCTCTACCTAAAAGTTATATGAAATATTATGCAGCCAATATGCTTTGCACATTGGCAGAATTCTCTAGATTTCCCAGAGATTCATTCATCTATTCAACACTATCCCCCACCCTCTACCCCACCCCCACCAAACAAATTCCTGGCAACTACTGATCTTTTTAACCATCTCTATGGCTTTCTCTTTTGCAGAATGTTCTAATATTGGAATCATACATCATGTAGCCTATTCAGACTCGTTTCTTTCATGGAACGATGTGCATTTAAGGTTCATCAATGTGTTTTTGTGACTCAATAGCTCATTTTCTTTAAGTCCTGAATAATATTACATTGTATAGATGTACTTCTATGTATTTATCCATTAAACTGTTGGTTGCTTCCAGATTTTGGCAATTATGAATAAAGCTAGTACAAACATTCACATCTTGCTTTCTGTGAGTACATATATTTTTTAATCCATTGGGAAAATACCCGGGAGTGCAATTGCTGGATCTAATGGTAAAACATATTTTGCCTTTGTAAGAAGCTGCCAACGTGTCTTCCAAAGAGACTGCACCATTTTGCATTCTTACCAGGAACGAATAAGAGTTCCTGTTGTTCCACATCCTTGACAGCATTTGGTATTGTGAGTTTTTTGGATTTTAGCCATTCTAATAGGTGTGTAGTAGGATCATATTGTTTCAATTTGCTGTTCTCTAGTGATTAATTATGTTTAGCATCTTTGCATGTGCTTATTTTCCATCCATATCTTTTCTTTGGTGAGGTATCTGTTCATATCTTTTACCAATTTTTAAATGTTGCCTGTTTGTTTTCTTATTATTGAGTCTTCAGAATTCTTTGTATATTTTGGATTAAAGAACTTTATCAGATATGGGTTTCACAAATATTTCTCCCAGTTTCTGGCTTGTCCTTTTATTCTCTTAAGAGTTTTTTTGTTTTTGTTTTTGTTTTTTGCAGAGCAACTTTTTTTTAATTTTAGCAAAGTTCAGTTTACCAATTTTTTCTTACATGGACCATGCTTTTGGTGTTACTATCAAAAATCATCACCAAGACTCAAGGTCACTTCAATTTTCCCCTATGTTTTATTATAAAAGAATAATTTTTCAATTTACCTTGAGATGTGTAGTATATTTTAAGCTAATTTTGTGAATTTTTTTGCTAGATATATTTCATTTCTGATATTGGAAATTTGTATAGTCTCTTTTTATTTTCCCTTGGATAATCGGGCTAGAGATTTGTCAATTTGATTGATCTTTTCAAAGAACCAGCTTTTGTTTTGTTGCTTTTCTCTATTGTTTTCCTGTTTTCAAGTTGATTGGTTTCTGCTGTATTTTTTCATTTCTTCATCTTGCTTTAGGCATAATTGTTCTTTCTCTAGTTTTCTAAAGTAGCAACTTATGTTCCTGACTTACAATCTTTCTTCTTTTCCACTATACGCAATTTAATGTCCTTCAGTCTTTTCTTGACTGAGAAAATCTTTATTCTTGCTCTTTTTTTTTTTTTTTTTTAGGTACCGGGGCCAGGGATTGAACTCCTGACTACATAAGTGGGAAGCCAGTGCTCAACCATTGAGCCACATCAGCTCCCCTTATTCTTGCTCATATTTGAAGGATAATTTCACTGTATATTGAATTCTAGGTTGGTGTGTTTTTTCTTTCAATAGTTCAATGCTTTAATATTTAACTCCATTCTCATCTCACTTGCATGGTTTCTGATGCTAAAAACCACTTTAAATCTTATGCTTCTTCCTCTATAGGTAGATGTGTTTTTCCCCCTCTGGCTTCTCTCAAGATTTTCCCTTTGTCTGTGGTTTGGTTCAAACCAAAGCCTAGGTGTAGATTTCTTTTGGGTATTTATACTTCTTGGTGTTCACTAAGCTTCCTGGATACATAGTCTGATGAATGTCATTAATTTTGGAAAGTCCTTGACCGTTATCACTTCAAATATTTCTTCTGCCCTTGCTCCTTCTCTGATATTTAAGTTATGCCCGTGTTACATTACATCTTTTGAAACTGCGGCATAGTTCTTGGATCTTCTGATGTGTGTGTGTGTGTATGTGTATGTGTGTTTCCCTCATTTTTCTCTTTGCATTTCAATTTGGGAAGTTTCTGTTGATCTATCCTCAAGTCACTGATTCTTTCTTTGGCTGTGTCTTGTGTACTGTTGTCCCATCAAAGGTATTCTTCACTTCTGTTACAGTGATTTTTTGTTTGTTTCTTTCTTTTTTTAGGAGGCATTGGGGATTGAACCTGGGACCTCATATATGGGAAGCAAGTGCTCAAACCACTGAGCTACACCCAGTCCCCCATTACAGTGTTTTTTTATTTCTAACATTTCCTTTTAATTCTTTCTTAGAGTTTCCATCTCTTACTACATCACCCAGCTCTTCTTGCATGGAATATACTTTTTCTATTAGAGCTCTTAACATATTAGTCATAGTTACTTAAAATTTCTTCCCAGTTAATTAAAATATCTGTGTCACATGTGAGTGTTGTTCTAATATCTGCTTTGTGTCTTCAGGCTGTGTTTTTCCTTGCCTTGTAATTTTTTTTTTTTTTTTGAAAGCTGGATATGTTGTATCCAGTAATAGGAACTGACATAAATAATCATTTAGCATGAGGATTTATGTTGACCTGGCTAGGAATTGGGCTGCTTAATGTTTGCTGAAGTTATAGTGCCAGAGCTGCAGCTAGTATCCTAGTTTTTATCTCTCCTTTTGGCTTTGGGCTTCCCTAAGAATTCCTCCTCAGAAAGCAGTTGTGTATTCCAGGTCTTTTAGCTATAATTCACTTTTATAATGGAGCCCAGTTGGTGTGGTGGCTGAATGTGTGGGAGGGGAAGCATTCTATAAATTTAGGATTAAATCTCAGACTTTTAGTGGGCTTGTATCTCTGGGCTATGATCTTCACAAGTATTTTTCCACTAGTATAGATTCTTCTCCCTTAGGTGAGACAAGAAGGCAAGAGAGGGCTAGAATGGGAGGAATACCTTTCCTCAGCTGGGATAAGGCCCTGGGTAAGTCTTTTCCGCCTGAAGAGTAGACCTTTTTTATGGAGAATGCTGACAGGGAGGGAGATGGTATTTCACAATGATTACTCTTCTCCTCACCCTTCCTAAACCTTGAGGGGATTATTTTCACATTTTCACTAGGAGAACTTGGTATAGTTTCTGAAAGTAAAGACTGGGAAATTCTGGGGATCCCCTAAGACTGCATTCCCCTGGTGTAATCAGAATCACCAGTTAAGTGCTCATACCAATTTACGGCTCTAGCAGCTTTGGCTCCAGATAATTAAGTCTCATCTGTGTCTCCTTGGATTTGCCTGCCTCTTCCATTTTCAGGTTGTCATTTTGCACAGTACTCTCAGTTCTCTACTGAGTCTAAGAAAAGTCATTGGTTTTCAGTTTGTTCAACTTTTTTTTATTCTAAGTATGGGAGTGACAACATCTAAGCTTTTTCAATTTTGAAACTGAAACTGGAAATCTCCACTGAACTTTGAAAGGGAAATTTAAACACTAATTTGACCTATATTTTCTTAACTTGAGGTCCATAAATCACCTGATAAGTTCAACATTCATATATACACTTTCATTAAAGGTCTAGATTCTCAAAGGTCACTATGACTTGAAAAATCTAAGAACTGCATCATAGAAATAATTTATTTTATTTCTGTATGTAAAACTGCTACTCAGGTTCTCAAGATAGTAGTAACAGAAAATATAAAATATACTACTTTTTGCTTCCATTTGAGTATTACTGAGTAATAATGTGAATTTCAACTGAAAAAGCAGCATCTGCCCATCATGTTTGTTTTGTGAAAAGCTACCTAGTTTCAAAAGTTATCAAATAATTTTTACAATATAATTTGTTATTTGGATTTAAATAAATTCATCCTAACACCAGACAAAATAATATGCTTTTTCAAAATGTAGTCATTGAGGAGCAGACTTATCTAGATGCAGAAATAATATAAGGCTTTACCAAGGCAAAAAACACACACAAGGATTTTTTTTTTTTTTAGCCTTTCTAAAAGGCAAAGACTTAACATCATTTGTGCTTATAATAGGGTAAGCCAACAGTTAATTTAAAATCTAATGCAAATGGCCCTCATGCTATGTGTTGTATGAATACTATTCACAAGAAAACAGCAAGACAAAAGATTATTGTTTAATTTTATGCCACTGAGTAAATCATCATACTTATTTTCATGGCTTGCTCGATATTGGTATGGGTAAGAGAAGATGACCACGGTGCCTACATGTGAGCATTAAATTAACATAACTTTTTATTAAAAAAAGAACATTATGGTGGCAATATCAAACCCCCAACTCTTCTCTGGCATCTCCAGCAGATAAAAAGGAAAAGGTGCCCCACTGTTTACATTGGGAAGTTCCTGTGGACAGTCCATTCATTCTTTTCCTTTGCTCAGTATTTTACATTACCATCAGACTTTCTAACAGTTGTCTCTGAAAGATGAAAGTGAACTCTCACTGAGAATTCCACACAAATGGATTAGTCTGTCTCTCCATTTTTGGCATGTCACCATGGATACAGCATCTGAAGGCTTCAGTGCAGCTGTGAGTTGATTGACGGTCCATTCACAGTACAAGGCTTTACAAAACCAGTATCATGAAAGAATGTTCATTAGCAGACAAAGACCTTACACATTGGGGTGATGCTTCAAAGACTGATGTTACTCTCAGTAAATCTGACCTTCATATCCATATCAACAATGAGTGTGAGAATTACAGCAACATCGGAGGAAGTATTTTAAAATGCGCAGTTAACATCTTTATTTGATGCCTAAATTTTTGCTTTCATTCAAATCTAGCTAATAGACAGCAGAATAAAAACTCAATCAGAAAAGGGATTGTGCTACAAATCCCATATTTTTTTGAAAAAATCAAAGAACAGAAAGTCCTTTCTCATTATAGACTTATAGATTGGTATATATTTAGATTAATAAAAAGTATTCATCTCTGCCTTTTATTACGGAATGGGAAAAAAGCAGTTTTGTACATCTTTCTTCTTTCTACATGATTTAGTGCATTATGAAGTATAATAGTGACAATTTTACATTGTCCCACATGCAGGTGTGCAAAGTTGCAACTTTATTTCTCTGTAATTAAACCTACCTCATGAGACTCCATTACTGTTTGGTAGTGAAATACCATATTCTATTTAATTTGACTCTGGTTGAAAACTCTGAGGTGTCTACACTGTCAAATCAGGATGTCCCCTCTTCACACCTCTACTTTGTCTTTGCCCTGAGCATGATCTGGGTTCCTGAGGTGGCTTATACATTGTCTTACTATCAAAGGAGTGGAGAACATCTCCGATGTTTACCGTTGCCCTCCTTGGTCCATGCAGACCTGTCCCTCTGTGCTTGGGCTATGGTTTTGTTCCGTCTTCCTGCATCTGCTGCTGCCCTTGATACTCCTCCATATCACCAAATTCTCAGGTGCCCATCCCCTGTGTGCTTCCTCAGCCTGTAGCCTGCTCCTCCATCTGTCTGCTCAGCCACCTCTGTGTGCTTCTTGGTTGCTCAGGAATGCTTACCTGCTTTTCCCATGACCTTGAAGATGACTGAGACTCTGTGAGGCTGACCTCAGACCTGACTCGTGGTCATCTCAGCACCTATGACCCAGAGGAAGAAGCATTTGAGCTAATTAGACCTAGAGAAACTGTCCAACACCATTTGAATCGTGGACTAGCTTTATCTTTCCCTTTCCATCTTATCAGATGAGTAGAGCACGTGTGAATTTGATTTTGACACTTTGATGTTCTTCAGCAAGAGTCTCCCTTTACTTCTATCAAAAGACCAGTAATAACAATTCCTTTAGGATATTCGCTGCTTGAGATTCCTGCTGTTTTCCTTGGAATCAGAATCAAAAGACATCGTTTGGCACATAACCCATGTATAACATAGGCTAATCCATCAACATGACAGCATAAATGAAACTGAGACCCTACTGTCCTCTCCGTTGCTGATGGATTCAGTAGGATTTACTATTCTATCCACTGTTTTTCTGTTAAATTGGGCAGAAAGACCAAATCAAAATCAAGCATTTTGGAACTGCTTACTTAGAAATATTTCATGTGAATTAAAATTTTAGCACTTAAATGAATCAGAACACCGATGAACCATGGAATGCAGGAATATTTGTACACAGTTGTGCAAGTGCATCCTAAGTGGAAATATTCTTTACTAAAACGTGATTAATACATCCTAAAGCAGCAGAATTGGGTAAAATAATAATGTGAATTACATATGGGAATAAGGCATGTAGGTAAAAAGTGCGGCTGGATGGAATTTTATGCTAAAACAAACCATCATATAAGAGATTTACATTTTATGTCTTTTTTCTATGTCACCATTTATAAATTATCCACGCTCATTACTCCGTGGTACAGAAAGGCACAGGCAGGGGTTTAGGGGTGGGGAGGTGGGGAAAGCAGCTAGGGAATCTAAGCCATGTGATGAGAAGGAAGGGCAATTAATATGGAAAAAAATAACTCTTAACAAGAAAGAGAACCTCACTGGGAAAAGTAAAAAAAAAAAAAATGTAAAGGAAATTACCAAAAAGAGAGCAATTAGTAGGCAGTAGAGAGAGATAAAGAACTTAATATTTAATTAAGTCTAGTTTGTATCTGTTGTAAAGGGCTTTTTAGATTTCTACTTCCTTTATGGTAATAATGAAAATCACAGACCTATTTCTTTTTTATATTTGTCTTTGAAATCCACTGATCGTTAACTTTGAGGTGCAACTTTGATCAATAAATAATAGAAGAACCTTTGTATTCAGGTTTCTGTGAAGCTTCAATGCCAAAGCTTTGAAAATGAAAAGTAGCCAGAGATAGGTCGAAAGTCCCAGGCCATAAAAATATTAAACAAAACTGAATGAAGGGAGGAATGAGCAAAAAACAATTTGGGAAAGTTTATTTCATTTATAAGAATCATTTTAATAGATGGAAAGGTGATGGACACATAGTGTTTCTTGGGATTGTTTTTTAAAAATATATATATTATTAAGGAATGGGAACAAATGGGCAAATTGCTCTTAAAGAAATAATTTAACAGTCTTTTATCTTATTAAACCCACAATTCATATTTGCTGTGTATACCATTTAAAAAACAGACAGTTCAGTTTTCTATATATGAAAACTTTTGGGTGTCAAAGTACCTCAAGCAAAATAAATATTGAAAAACATAAAGCTCCAGAAAAAAAGTGACAAATTGAATATAAAAATACATTAAGTTCAATATAAGAAAATCAATCAATGTAGTAAACCACATAAACAGATTGAAAGAAAAAAATCAAATGATCATCTCAATAGATGCAGAAAAAGCATTCAACAAAATACAACACCGTTTCCTGATAAAAACACTACAAAAGATAGGAATAGAAGGAAACTTCCTCAACATGATAAAGGGAATATACGAAAAACCCACAGCTCACATCATATTCAATGAAGAAATCCAAAAAGCTTTCCCTCTAAGATCGGAAATAAGACAAGGGTGCCCACTTTCACCGCTCCTATTTAACATTGTGTTAGAAGTACTTGCTCGACCACTTAGAGAAGAAAAATATATAAAAGGCATCCAAATAGGAAAAGAAGAAGTAAATATTTCATTATTTGCAGATGACATGATCCTATACATAGAAAGCCCTGAGCAATCTACAACAAAGCTTATAAATGAGTTCAGAAAAGTCACAGGTTATAAGGGGTCAATGTGCAAAATTCAGTAGCATTTCTGTACACTAATAATGAGCAATCTGAGGAGGAAATCAAGAGAAAAATCCCATTTACAATAGCAACTAAAAGAATCAAATACCTAGGAATAAATTTAACTAAAGATGTAAATGACTTATATGAAGAAAACTACACAACACTGATAAAGGAAATCAAAGAAGACTTAAATAAATGGAAGAATATTCCCTGTTCATGGGTAGGAAGACTAAACATCAAAATGACTATCCTACCCAAACTGATCTACAGATATAACTCAATCTCAATAAAAATCACCACAGCATTTTTACTGAATTGGAAAAACTAACTATGAAATTTATCTGGAAGGGCAAGAGAGCCCGAATAGCCAAAGACATATTGAGAAAGAAAAATGAAATCAGAGGGATCACCTTACCTGACTTTAAAACATACTATAAAGCTACAGTGGTCAAAACTGGTATTGGCACAAGGATAGACATACTGACCAATGGAACCAAATTGAGAGTTCTGATATAGACTCTCACATAAACAGTCAACTGATCTTCGACAAGGCCACTAAGCCCACTTAACTGGGAAAGAATGGCCTCTTCAACAAATGGTGCTTGAAGAACTGGATATCCATATCCAAAAGAATGAGAGAGGAACACCATCTCACACCATGTACAAAAATTAACTCAAGATGGATCAAAGATCTAAATATAAGATGGATCAAAGATCTAAAGACCTTAGAAGATAATGTAGGGAAGTGTCTATAGGATCTTATAAAAGGAAATGGTTTCATGAATTTCACACCCAAAGCACGAGCAGTGAAAGAAAAAATAGATAAATGGGACCTCCTCAAAATTAAAAACTTTTGCACCTCAAAGGAGTTTGTCAAGAAAGCGAAAAGATAGCTTACCGAATGGGAAAAATATATTTGCTAACCATATATCTGATAGAGGCCTAATATCCTACATATATAAAGAAATCTTACACCTCAAAAATAAAAAGAGAAATAACCCATTTTAAAAATGGGCAAGTGATTTGAATATACCCTTCTCCAAAAAAGAAATACAAATGGTGGCTAAAAAGCACATGAAAAGATGTTCAACATCACTAGCTATTAGGGAAATGCAAATCAAAACTACAATGAGATACCACTTACACCCATTAGATTGGTGGCTATTAAAAAACAGAGGACTACAAGTGTTGGAGAGGATGTGGAGGGATGGGAACGCTCATCCACTGCTGGTGGGAATGTAGAATGGTCCAGCTACTGTGGAGGACAGTTTGGCGGTTCCTAAGAAAACCAACTATAGAACTGCCATATGATCCAGCAATTCCACTGCTGGGTATATACCCAGAAGATCTGAAAGCAAGGACACAAACAGATTTTTCCACACCAGTGTTCATGGTGGCATTATTCACTATTGCCAAAAGTTGGAATCAACCCAAATGCCCTTCAACAGATGAATGGATAAACAAATTGTGGTAAATACATACACTGGAATATTACTCAGCTGTAAGAAGGAATGCAGTATTAACACACAGGATAGCATGGATGAATCTTGAGGACCTTATGTTGAGTGAAGCAAGCCAGGCATTAAGAACAAATATTACATGACCTCACTGATATGAATTAAGCAAATTGAGCAGACTCAGAGAGCTATTGTCTGGAAGACAGGTTTACAGGAAATAGAAAAGGAGAAGAAGGTTGGAGCCAACGGCCAGATGGGCAAAATCTATGTTAAGGTGGAAGTGTGTAGTTGCACACTGGAGGGCATGACAGTGGTACATGATACTGTTGGGATGGGTGGTGGTGGTTTGAAAGGGAGATGGGGTGGGAAGGGTGGGTTGGACTGTTCATGGAACTGGGGTGAAGGTTGGGAGAGGGAACAGTTTGAACACTGAGGATTGAAGGGTACATGGTTGAAGCTACAATGTTGGAGATGCTCTGTTGGCAATATGGCAAGTGAGGGTTGCTGGTTTGGGGTGTAGGATATGGGGGGCATTTGGGACAGGGCACACTTGGGGCAGGCTTCTAGGAAGTGTGTGAGAGTTCATCTTGCCATAGTGTGTTATATCAGTGGCTGAAGACCCAAATAATGAGCGGCAATGTGGTGGACTCCCATCCTGGGGAGGCCCACTATGTACTCAAATAGAGGGACAGGAGTCTCTGGAGAGCATGGGCAGTGCCTAATAGGTGAAGACAGGCCAGTGTGTCAAGCCCTCAGTGTTGTTGCAAGTAACTATGAATCTTGTCCTTCAAAGAGTGAAGCCTGGTAGATGCCATGGGTCCCGAGCAGAGGAGGAGGGAGGAATAGAATAGATGGAAAGGGGGCATTTGGGGGCGATGGAAGTGTTCTACATGATCATGCTATGATGGACACAGGTCATGTTAAATTACATCAAAATTTATTAAAATGTATAGTCTAAAATGTACATCACAATGTAAACCAATGACCATGGTTGGTAGCTATGCTTCAATATTTGTACATCAGCTGTAACAAATGTACCATCCATATATACAATGTTATTAAGAGGGGAAGGCAGAAAAGGGGGAGGATTTTGGGTATATGGGAGTCCCCTATATTCAGTATGTGACTTTCCTATAAACTAAAACTTCTTTGAAGACAAAATGCAAAAAGTAAGACCTTGGGGGAATAAACAGAAGAAATTGTCACTGGACATATAGGGCACAGATCTTACAGTGATGAAAAGCAAAATGTCAAAAAAAATTTTTTTAATATTTTTTCATTAGTTACTGTTACCCAATTTTTTATTTTTTTATTTTTTTTTTTGTATTTTATTTCTTATTTTTAAAACTGTCTTTATTATTTCATTTTCTTATTAATTGTATTTAGCTATTTTATTGGCTTCATTTTTCAGGAAGTTTTGGATCACAGAATGGTTACAACTGTGGCAGGGGAGGATCATTGGTACTGGGTGTCAGTGATGGGGGATATATAGGAGGAAGCTCACCTGGGCATACATAAAAGGCATATAAATGCGTTCAAGTGTTCATGGGGCATCATCATGCTGGGTGGAGATTCACACAATAACCGAAGGAATATCACATTCCCATCCTGGGGAGCTCTGCCACATCCTCTAATGGAGCACCAAGAATCCCCCAAGTCCTGGGGCAATGACTAGTGAAGGATGATGGTCCATTGATGGGCCCTTGATATTGATGACTGTGCTTATAAGCCTTTGCTCTTGAAATGGAAACTTAGCCTAATATTATAGGATGCCTAAGAGTTGCCTCCTGGGAGCCTTCTTGCAAACTCAGCATATAAATACATTACCTTCCCCCCAGCATGGGACATGATCTCTGTGGATGAGCCTCCCTGGCATGAAGGGATTACTACCAAGCACCAACTAGCAATGCAACTAGAAAAAGACCTTGACCAAAAGGGGGAAAAGGTGAAGACAAATTAGTTTACAAGACTAAGAGACTTGAAAATGAGTCAAGAAATCATCCCAGAGGTTATGCTTATGCATGTCTCAGCAGGATCTCTTTGACTGCCAAAGTAGATTCTACCCCAAATGGCAGGGCTCCTGAGGGCTCTGGAGACATCAAGGCACTGTAGTCAGGGAAGATAACTCAGGAGTTTGGCGCCCTGCCAGTGGGCCCTACTTTGGAATTTATGCTCCCCAGGGTGACAGAGTTGGACTCAGTTGTGGTTTCCCTACATATGGCTTTTCTGTTCTTCTATTTGAACCTATAATTAGCACTAGAGTTGGTAGGTACACATCCAAATGACTTAAATCTTTGGGCTGTTTATGTGCCAGCTGGGCCTCAAATCTCAATGGAGTTGCAACACCTACTTTCCAGTTCAATGGTCTCACCCAGGACAACTAGCAAGGAGGTGATGATGGACAACTACTATACTAAGGAACCAAGAGAGTCTACAGCCACAAGCAAGACAGTCCCATCCATTGGCCCTAATGGATTTCAGCCCCCTTTCAATTACGGGTGGAGTGGATATCACCATCCCAGAATCCTCAGGATTGGGAAATGAACTATGGACTAAAGCAGACTTACTGGTATTCTACTATAGACTTATTGTGATTCTAGCAATGGAAGAAATTATATCATTGATGTGGAGGCAGTGGCCCCTGGAGGCTCTGGGGGCAGGGAGAAGGAAAAACAGGTGTAATGCGGGGGCATTTTCGGGACTTGAAAATAGTCCTGAATTACATTGCAATGACAGATATAGGCCATTATGTATCTTGCCATAACCTACAGAATTTTACATTATGTGTTCCATAATGTGGCAATGCTCCAATATGGGTTCATCAATTGTAACAAATGTACCACACTAATGAAGGATGCTGTTAGTATGGGAAAGTGGAGTTGGGGGCGGGGGGTAGGGAGCTGGGCATATGGGAATCCTCTATATTTTTTATGTAACATTTATGTAATCTAAGTATGTTTTTAAAAATTAAAAAATAAAAATAAAAATACATTAAGGGAAGCAGATGTGACTCAAGTAGTTAGGTGCCCCCTACTACATGGGAGGTCCCAGGTTCAGTTCCCGGTGCCTCCTGAAGAAGATGGGCGGGACAACAAGCTGACTCAATGGGCTGGCATGGCAAGGTGACGCAGCAAAGAGTCACGACAAGGAAAAACACAATGAGAGACACAACAAGCAGGGAGCGGAGGTGGCTGGAGTGACTGGGTGTCTTCTTCCCACATGGGAGGTCCTGGGTTCAGTCCATGGTGCCTCCTAAAAGAAAAGGAAGAAGATGAACACACAGCAGGCAAGCACAGAGGGCGGGTGGTGAGCACAAACTGTGGGAGGGGGGGAGAAATAAATAAATAAAATAAATCTTTAAAAAATACATTGATTTATATTATTATAACATGAAGATAAATAGCTATTGAGTTTTACTTCTGGAACTTTCTGATTGTTTTCAGCTTTAGTAAGGCAACATTTTAATGATTTGAAGTTTTTACATTTGTCCAAAGGGCAGTTATGACATCTCTTTTTCCTGAGACCTTGCATGTCTTTTATCAAAATAAAATATATTAGTATCTAGTTGTACTATAAACTTTGACTCAGTGACATTAATAAGCTGAAGAATGAAAATTCCAATAATTATAAGAAAAACATTAGCTTTGGTTGATGGTCACACAGTAGTTAATAGTCAGCAAAAAGTCTATCAATTTGTGTCAGATACACTAAAATATAAACTAAATAATACAACTTTTAAATAATACAACTTGATAGTGTGACTTTCTTTTATGAAAATACTTTAAATTTTTAAAAAATAAAAATAGAAATCTTAAAAGGCTTTGCAGATATTATAGAATTATGGGAACATAACCCACTTACCACCTCAGAAATAGCAATTTTGAAAGAAAAGCATTAACATGGGTGAGAGTAGGTGTGGGAATTGACAACTTGAATCATTAACTGCAACTATATTATTAGTGTGTTAGTCAGCCAAAGGGGTACTGATGCAAAGTACCAGAAATCTGTTGGCTTTTATAAAGGGTATTTATTTGGGGTAAACGTTTACAGTAACAAGGCCTTAAAGAGTCCAACTCAAGGTTGCTTTCTCACCAAAGCCTGTTGCCACGTGTTGAAGTGGCAGGCGATCTCTGCCTGGTCTCTCAGGCCTTCTCAGCTGCTCTGTTTTCTTCCACTGCAAACTACCAGGTAAATGGCTCATTTCTCTTCCAGGGGCTTTAGCTGTTTGAGGCTTCTCCTTTCTGTCACTTGGCAGGACAAAAATGACCAAATTCTTCCCTCTTCCATGTGTCTTCTTGAGTGTCCATTTATATCAGCCCACCAAAGGGTGGGAACCCAATCCTGAGCCATACTTACATGGTGGAATCAAAGCCCTAATCTTAACAGGTAATTTAATCAAGACATGTCAGCTGAATCTACTGCATTCCAAGGGTATCACACCCAGTGGAATAGGTTAGTTTACAAACATAATCTCTCTTTTTGAGATTCATAAATAATCTCAAACTGCCACAATTAGTGTGTCTCCTCCCTTTAACTTTAAAAAATAAAGAGCAACAAAAAACTTCTCAGACATGCCAAATTCATGTGCTCAGAGTACAATAATGTATACATGACACTTTTTGAGTAGAATATTTGACATTGATAATTTAAATGTAATTATCTGTAAATTATTTGAACACATATCTTAGAGCTTACATTCTATGTATAATTCTATCCTCTTCCCCACAACTTTTTTTTTTTTAGGTACCAGGACCTCATATGTGGGAGGTCGGTGCTCAACCACTGAGCCACATCTGCTCCCCAACTTGTTCTTAATAAATTCTTGGCTTTCTAATTTTGTATTTCACAGCTTATTTCTTTTTCATACCAGTCCCATTTTCACTTCTTATCAATATACAAAAAAAAATAAAAAGCCCAGCAACTACATTTAGTCCAGATATATTAGCATGAGCTAACTTTTATGAGTAGTTACCATGTGCTAAATATACTGCTATATGCCTTATAAACTTTATCTCATTTAAACCTCACAGTATACCCATAAGTAGGCACTGTTAGTTTTGTTTTACAAATCAGTAAACTGAGACACAAAGAGGTTACTAAATGGCACAGTATAGACCTGAATCTAATTTTGACTATACTTAACACTTTCAGACAAAATTCTTCAAAGTTCTTAGATCCTTGTATTCTTTATTTCATTAATATGGTCTATTGATGCATGGATAAAGAAGTTTCCATAAATTTGATTTATGCTAAAATAAATTTGATTGATTTAAGCTAAACTAAATATGAAAGTTTTTTTGATCAATTAAGATCAAAAGGCAGCAAGGAGAATTACTTTAAAAGGTGTCAATTATTTAAGAGCTAAAAGGGAAAGAACTATAAGTGAACAATACTTGGATTGAGAGTGAACTAAATGGCAACAAAGGAAATAATGTCTTTCTTTTGACTGCAAAATCCTTTAGCTCCCATCCTTCATACTGAGGCTCTACGGATGGTGTGTAGGATGATGTCATGATCTTATAGTTGTCACCTCTTGTTCCAATTTCTTATTCCTCGTGAATTCTGCCTCACACTCACATTTTGCCTTCTGTGTTATTTTCCCCACTACATTCACCCAAAGAAAGCACAGTTCTTTCTCTTTACTTCCCCAAGTAATACCTAAGTCCATTGTGTGTGATGGAATTTAACTGAAGATTTAAGAGGAACAGAAAGGGTTATATCAGAAAAGAGGGCTGCTAACATTTTAAAATTGAGAATTATGGTGTACTCTCATTCAAACAATCTGCATTTCTAAATTTATTTCCCATGCCTTGATATTCAGCAGAAATATATAATTTTATGCATGGAAAGAATCAATATGATGAAAATATCCATCCCCCACCTCCATAACTCCAGAATTCTAATACAATATCAATAAAAATATTAACCATCAGGAGCAGGTGTAACTCAAGACTCAAGTGGTTGAGTGCCTGCTTCCCATGTACGAGGTCCTGAGTTCATTCCCCAGTACTTCCTAAAAAAAAAAAAAAAATCAACCTGAAAATTGGTGTGGTTTTTTGATTGTTACTTTCTTTTTTATGTCACTTAAAATAATTCAGCAATTTATTTGGAAGAAATAACTGAACATACACTTATGTGAAATATTATGCAAGATACTGGGAATAAAATAATGAACAGGAAAGACAAGATCTCAACTCTTGTGGAATTTAAATTCATAGTGTAAGAGACAAAAAGTAAGGAAGTACACAAATGAAGTAAATTTTATAAATTATGATGCATAATCAAGGTGCTATGATAGCAGGGCAGACCAAATTAGACATGAAAAGGTTCTCTGAGGAAGTAATCTTCAAGTTATAATGAAGAACATCTAGAGACAAATACATCTGAAAAGACTGAAAGTCTGCACATCAGAATATTGAGAGCAGTGAAAGGTATTGGTTATGTTTTCTTCATTTTTCATTTTCAAGTTAAAAATGCATTATTAAATATTCTATGATAAACAAAATTTTCTAAGAAAAAAAAGACATTAAATTAGTTTTTAAACCTTCTTGAAACCAAGGAACAGAGCTTAAATATTTGTGAGTTTTTCTAGAGTCTCCTTTATATAAGCCACTGGTTTAAACATCATTGTATTCCTTGAATACCTTTCATATTTAAAAAAATATCTTAATCAATGAATGAACATAGATAAATACAATTTAAACATAACTTTCTCTTTGTTCACAACATAAAAATTAATCCCCAAAGTACTTTGAATACTGAAATACATATGCTATCTTTATTTCAGCAATTTAGACAATCATATTTTATTTATGCATAAATTTACATAAATTTGATGAACCTTTCTACTTACCTGATTTTTAAGATATGCTATAGAATTTCTTGTTGCTATTCCAATAAACTTCTGACTCAGCCGTTAGAAGAAATTAGCTAATCTTGTCATTAAAATGTATCATTTAATTTCATTTCTGTTGACAGTTTTATTATTTTACAAATGTTTGCTGAATAGCATTCCTACTGATTATGCCACAAAAAAACACAGAAAATTTTCGAGTTTATATTTTTCAAATTCAGGACAATATGGCAAGCGGAACAATCCTGTCATAAAATAGACTTAAAAATTATGTTTATTTCTAATATCTTTGTCCAATGTAAGCCCATTTATCTATTTTTCCATCAAACTATGGAGAATTGGACATTTTATCATGCAAGATAAGAAGATAATTTTAAGAAACAATTTGGCACCTACATAAACTTCCCTAATGTAAAGCTTTTCACTGACTAGTCTTAAAATCAGTATAACGTCAACAGATTTTTTAAAAATTCAATTCAAACACTTAAGCTTTCTAAATCTGCAAAAATACTTATTTTATAAATATTGTATTCTAATGACTTTCAAAAGGTAGTTAAATGATAATTTTTAAAGATAGTAAATTATTTGGATTTTTACATTATGATCTCCCAGTAATTAGCCCATGAGACTTCCAAATAAAGTCAATGGGTAAAATACTTCAGCATTAGAAATGCAATGAACCTTTCTTAGTTCTACATCAAAAACTGATCTTGAGAGCAATAATTGGCAATTAGAAGTTTCCATGAGCAACTAGGAGCCAACACATTGTGGTCTTGGCTCAGAGATACCCCAGTGGAATGCCCATTCCAATCAATCATGTGCAGAGTCCACTTTGTTTTACATGACACTTGTATGCTTCATCAAGGGAAGTACTAATCAGCATGCAATTGCTTTTAATTCAACATTTAATGCTTAGAAAGGATAAGTCACTGGTAGCTATTTCAAATGATCTACAGGATGGGAAAAGAGAAGCCAGAATAAGCACTACAAGCTTGCTGCCCTTCCAGTGACCTTTATCTTGAGCTAGAGTTACTTCCTGATGTAGATTTTGGAGACAGTTCAGATTGTATGTGACTTCAATCCAAACCAGCTCCCTAACATGAAGTAAAAAGAAACTTTAGCTCCCAAAGAACCAAAGGAGAGGTATTATGATATGTGCTACTGCTGAACACAGTTTACTAGTACCTTTGGCAGGATTTTCGTTTTCTCCTCTTGTATAATGTGGGCTCACCTTCTGAGAATAAAGTAGAGGCAAAAGCTATGTGCCATTGAAATACAAATTCAAATATCTTCAATTCACAATTGCAGTAAAAATGTTGAACAAGGAACAGCTATTTCAAGAGACAAGAGAGTTCTATAATGTGAGACTAAATGCCAACAGTTAGTTCTTTAAGATCTGGAACAAATGTGTCTTTAAACACCGTTATGCCCAACAGGATAGGGGAAACAGCTGGCACAATGAGATTATGGGCAAAGAAAACCATGGAAGAACCAGCTTAAGGTGTGTTATTAAACTTATTGATACCTCAGGTTGAACCCATGATACAGAAGCCAGCTAGCCTCTCTCAGCTGGTTTCCAAATAAATAGATTCTCTGATGATCCTGTCTTATTACTGGTACCTCATCTACCTCAAGCATTCCAGAAAACCAGGAGAGTTAACACCAAGTTCTCAACTGCTAACCGTCATACAGGGTTTGAGCACGACAGTCACCCCATTCGTATTTGATGAGTAAATTTGGGCCCAAGATGATGCCATTCTACTTAATTCCTTAAATATTAGCTGGTAGGAGGAAAAAAATCTCTATGGATATATTCATTTTAATTACCAAAAAATGCTAAGGTAATAGAGAAAAAAGAAAAACTATAAATAAATCTCAATCTGACTTTTCAGGAAAGGAAAGGCTCATTGGAGTTGATTAATGAAGTGTCACAGTTGAAGAAGCTATATTCTGGAAAAAGTCACAATTTTTCTTCAAATTATACATCAGAAAATATGGTGAATAAGACTTTTAAACCTGAAAGAAGGCTTAAAAAACAAGAGGTGAATGCTTTCAAAAGGTAAAATTGAGAAGGAATGAGAGGGTCTTTGGTAAGAAGTATAATCAGAGACAGTATTAGTGTTTTGACAAATTTGAGCAATCAATATGCTCTCTTAAAAACAACCAAGCATGTGAATATTCTTGCTGACCTGATTTTGTGATAATCAGGGTAGGCTAAACATTCGCTATATTAGAAACCACGCATGTGTCCCTAGACCTAGTTTTTCCCCCTAGGTCTGGTTTTTAGAATGCTGGTGATAAACTAAGCCTGACTTATTATATGAACATCCTGTGTGGGAAAAGACTTTAACTCTGGGTATCTTTGGTCAACCTTAAGAGATATAGTGGGGGGGGGGGCGGATGTGGCTCGGGTAGTTGGGCACCCGTTTCCCATATGGAGGGACCTGGGTTCGATCCCTGGGACCTCCCGGTAAAAATTGAAAAAAAGAAAAATATAGAAGGCCTGTGGGCTACCAGGCCCCATGTGCAGGTGAGCCGCCAGGCCCCATGCATGGGTGCACCACCAGGCCCCACGAGCCACACAGCAAGATGATTACATTACAGGAGTGTGACACAAGGAAGAGCCAAGACGAGATGCACCGAAAAACCAGGAACTAAGGCGGCACAGGCAGTAGGATGCCTCTCTCCCACATTGGAGGTTTCAAGGATCCAATCCCAGTGAAGACAAGAGGAGAAGGATGAGAAGAGAGGGCAGGAAACAGGCACAGAGAGTTGCCCAGCAAATGGACACAGAAACAGCAAAAACGGGGGGAGGGAGGGTAAAAATGGATAAAAGTAAATAAATAAGCAAATAAATCCTTAAAAAAATGTATAAGGGAGGAAGATACGAACTATAGTTAATAGTAATACTTTGACGATGCTCTTTCATGATTTGTTAACAAATGTTTCACAACAATGCAGGGTGTTTGGGGGGTGGGGTGATGTGTGGGAACCCTGTATGATGTTATGCATGTTTGTTTTGTAAGTTCACGATGTTTACTGAACACTTATAGTTTATGTATGTTCATGTATGAATGATATACTTCAATAAATTAAAAAAAAAAAACTGAGGATTGGAACTAGACATATACGTTCACTACTTTTTTATATTCTAATTGCTCTGGTAGCCATATCCATGTATCCCCCACGTCCCATGAGTTGTGGATTTAATTCTCACAACTAATCCCTTTGATGTAAGGATTTAATTCTCTAACCTCCCCATGACATATGTATTTGTACCCCCATTTTACATGAGGGGAGACATGTAAAATGTTCAGAGAATTGGTATCTTGTCAAAAGCTACACAGCTATTAAAGAGTGAGTGGACAAGAGCAGTAAAGGCCAGTTAAAAAGTGTGGATCCTGAATGAAGGAACATCAATAGAAGGTTGAAATAGTAGAAGTGAAAGAGAAATTTGAACTAAATGAAGGAGCTCTGCCCCAACTCAAGTCACACCGAGCTGCTTTCCTTTTCAGGAAAGCGCTACACTCCCTAGCCTCTGAATGCTTTCCCAGGATTGCTCAGTTTGCCTGACAAGCCAGCTGCACCTCCCCACTTTGTCTCCTGCGAGTCTCATTATTTCCTTAAAAGCCTAGAGCAGTGCTAGGCTGGGTCGTGTGGTTCTCCCCTGAGTTCCCCCAGTACCCTCTGCTTGTCTCAATCCCCACACTCTCCACTCCATGTTGTGATTTCTCTTCATATGCCTGCCCGCCCCCCCTTGAAGAGGAGTTCCTTGACAGCAAGGATTGTGTCTTTCTCACTCTTTTAACCATGGAGACTAATTCAGTGCCTGGGACATAGTTGGATTTTTATAAATACATACAAAGGCTAAGGTTGTAAAATTGGAGAAGAAGAAGCATACTCAAATCATATTATCAAGTTAAAAATGCAGAAAGAAGAGTAAGGATTTGTTCCTTCATGGTTTCTAGATAATAGGAAGGCAATGCCCTTTGGAGGGGAATGGGAGAGCAGAAGGACCCGTGAACAGTTTGGGTAAGTAACGTTCAGTAGAGGGCTTGATGGCAGAGGGAGATGAATGAGGAGGCTTTGGAAATACTGCGGGATTGAGCCTTGGCTCTTCACTCATTCTTTTTTTTTTTTTTTTTTTT